>CAKJVB030000108.1:0-43427 GCA_918026665.1 Diabrotica balteata | reverse complement strand
TACGGGCATGAAACAATAACTAATAGTGGTGCAGAGTAGAGAACATTTTGATGTGGCAATCGCAAATCTCCAGTAATGGAGTGCACTGAAAGAACATAGTCAATAGTTTTTTCTTAAAAATAAAAATATTTGGAAAATATTTAATATGGCCTGGTAGCTGATAAAAATCACAAATCTTGTAAAAACAAGAGATTTCCTTGAACCACATTTATCGATTCTATAAATATGTATCTAGTTGATGGATCTAGTGAAATGTTCATTCATATCTGAATTAAAAGAAACAAATTCATCAAAATAAGATGTAGCCAGATTATTTAGGATTTTTTATATAAAAGTGATTGACAGATAATGAAGCCACATCTTAAAACATACAAGATATATGATCTAGGTCATGATAGATATATGATGCATAATATGCTGTAAGATTTGATATACTCAATTACATTTACAGGAACTTTACTGGTCTGTAGTGAAGTATAAATAAGGTTTAAATATATATCTACAATAATACATATATCTATAATTTAATAAGAAGGAATGCCAGAATACAATAGTAAGTATTAATCTACAATAAATTGTTAGGTTAATCTTAGAATGTACAGTGATTCAAGCCGCCAAGTAGAGCCACTACAGACAATATTATATTCACATATTACACACATATATATATATATATATATATATATATATATATATATATATATATATATATATATTGGCATATTGCCATAAGCCGCAATAGAAGAGTATTAAGCGAAAAAGGTATAAATTTGAAACGGGTAGCCGCTGCATTTGTTCTAAATATAAATGGGAAGAAAAAATATACATGGAACTCACAAAATCGAATCGACAAGAGAATCTGAAGGTAGATAACCATATCTACGAATATGCCTCCACCTTTCCCTGCCTAGGCTCAATAATAAATGACAGCAAGAACATCAGTCAAGAAATAAAAGCAGGGATTCTTAGCAGTAATAAGTGCTTTTATGCATACAAAGACTTAATTAAAAGTAAGTTACCGAATGGTGGTTCTAAGTTTAGAATCTACAAAACAGTAATTCGGCTGGTGATAACATATATGAAATGTAGACCCTTTCAAATCAATTGAGAATATTTGATCACAAAATAATAAAGATATTTGGACCAACCAATTGTAGAGGTGGTTCATGGAGAATCAAAATGAACTCTGAGCTGGATGAATTAATGCAGATCGCAGATATCGTTAGATTTGTAAAGTCACAAAGACCAAACTGGCTTTGCCACTTAGAAAGAATTCCAGATAATCAAACTGTAAAAGTAATCGAAAAATACACACAGGAAATAGGACAAAAGGAAGGTCTGTAGGTGGATAGACAATGTAGAGACAATGTATCTTAATACCATGAACATCAGACAATGGCGAAGGAAAATATTAGAAAGGGGAGAATAGAAGAATATTGTTAAGCAGGCTAATACCCACACAGGGTTGACATATAAGTATTTCCAATAAAGTCAGCATCATATGGGAAATTTTTGATTATTAATTTTATAAATAAAAACTTTATTATAAAAAGTTGTGCATTGTCTAAAACATAAGATGTTATTAAGAAAAGTTTTTTGAAATAAAAAACTGTTTTAATATGCAATTGCATCCTTCTAATTGAACAAAAATTTCTTCTCATTTTTATTTAATAAAAATATGATAACTTTTCCCTTCAGATAAACAGTGATAATAACATTTTCACAAAAAATAAAACATTAAAGAGTTAATAACCTTTTTTCTATCAGAACAGAAGATATATTGTAATAAATATATTATGATATATCTACTTTACACTTAAGCAAAAGTAAAATTTTGTTACCTCCTATAAAATTGGATATGTGATGGTTGCATTTTCGGTTTTAGACTATGTACAACTTTTTTATAAAGAACAACTTTATATAAAATTAATAATAAAAAATATCGCAAGAGGCATTCATTACAATCTTTTATCTAAAAGTTGTTTTAATGTGTCATTTATTCCTTCAAGTATTTTATTCTTTCTCTCTTCTTGTGCCAATTTCCTCTCCTCTATTTCTAGCATACTTTTCATTTTCCTCTCATCTTGACTCAATCTCCTCTCGTCTTGGGCCAATCTCCTTTCCTCTATTTCAAGCCTTCTTTTGTAATGCTCCCTCCTATCTGACCTAATCTCTTTCAGGAGATTACTCTTGAGGTTTCGGTTGGGGTACCTCCTAATTATTTTACATTTCTTTTCAGGGGTAAAAATATTTTGTGATTGGCTGGTAGGCTCTCCATCATCTAAAATTAAATATATATCATGTACATTTACATTCTGATCAATATATGTTTTGAGAAAAAATTACAAAAGCAAACTATAATGCAGATTTGCTGGGTTGGAAATTGAAAATTAAGACTTTGTGCACATTACAAAATAAATATCCTGATTAACATGTGATGTTAACCTACCTTGTTCTAAACTACAATCAGTTATGTAGTCATGATCCAGATTTTTTGGTTGGGAAATGGTCTCTGTACTTAGGAGGATTGTGGGGTGTATATTTTTTTTGTGGCCTAAAATTGAAGCCATTGCCTCTTCGTATTCGAAGTCTTGGCGGCCTCTGCCAGTTTGTTTGTTGGTATCTAAGAATTTTTTATAACCTCTTTCCAACACCTTCCACCTGTTCTCACAGTTTTCGGCAGTTATTTTGATGCCCAAGCAGTTTTGCAACTCTTTCGCAATTTCTTCATACATCTTTTTTAGGCTCCTGATATTCAGTGTACCAACTTGGGTTCTATACTGTCTATAAAAATCAAGAAAGGGTAGGGTGTTTTTATTATTCCATCTAAAGATAGTATCTTCACCATTACCATTACCAACGTGGCCACTGGTAGATGGTCCAGCTGGGAAGTTTAAAAACTCATTCAAATCTATAAAACAAACACAATCATAAGATACAGAACAATCTTTACACACAATGCTAGAACTTACCCATTTCATAAGATATAAATCCAAATATTTACAAACTCGAAAGCTCTGACAACAAAAAAGCACAAATAAAAAATATGAAAGAGAAAGCCAGAACAGAAGCGTAACTAGACGAACTAGACTCTAAAATGTGCTCTAATCTAAATAAAATATGGCCGCTGACAATGCGCAAACCAGATGCGTGAACAATTCCCGCCGAGTCGACTGCGCCTTCGGGTTGTTCCGTATCAGAACTGAAAATTGTTCAAAATTCGTTCGCGGTGTAAATCAATCCTGAACTGATTATGAACCGCGCTTGCGTACAACCCGATTACTACGAGGATTCTAAACGCATCCTGAACGCGTCCAGGATTCGTACCGCGAACGAAACTATTATAATCATTCCTACAAACTGTCAAACTAGTCAGAATTCGTGCCAAACAGTTGGTCAGTGAGAGAACAATAATACTGTCATTAGTGCTATCCTCTCTACTGCGCTGGTCGACTATTCGTTCATAGTTTTGGACGGTTCGGCCACTTGTTGGGAAGAAACCTATTATACGAATACGTTCGCATTGAACCAGTGACGTACCAGAAAAATAAAATAAAAAGTTATTATACAGACAAAAATTGAAATAAACGATTTTATAACAACATGTTATGTACATTGTAATGAAAAAAAAAACCGTAAATTTCAATAGGATGATTTGGGAGCGTTATAAAAGCTTGAGATACCGCTAAAATGTAAATAACGCAAGCTTGACTGTACGGGAAATATATACAGTGTTAATTTTAAACAATTTCTAGCATTTGGCGTAGAAGTGGACAATACAATTTTAAAATATAACTTTAAAATATAACCTCAATCTGACACTATAACTTAAAAATTTTTAATGCAATACAAAAATAATAGAAGTTCCTTAAAAAGTAAACAATAAAACCTGGAAGTGTCTTTAACAAATGGGGAGAAATGGCAATCAAAATACTATAGGCTAACTTTAGGCAATGTGGACATTATACACATGTAAACTTAAATGTGTACGTAATGGTAGCTTACCCCACTGATGCTTTAAAGTGTGCACCAGGTCTTACGTGATAGGTCAAATTCAGGAGGTGTCTCTGTGATGAAAGGTATAACTGTATTTGGTTCAGATTCCGACCATTCATAGATTCATTTGGTGGTCATGTTGAACTCGGTAGCTGCATCTAATTCTGCGGTTTGTATTGGAGATTTTTTGGAGGGCAGTCGACCTTGGTTTGCATCTTTTATATAGTTGTGAATCGGCAGCGCCGTGTTGCTAAGGATCTTGTTATATACTTTGGTCAGCAGATTGAGTCGGCGAAGGTGTAATGTCGCTCAGCATTGTTACTAAATGGGTTGGTGTAGGTTTGGGTGAGCTGGATATCAATCCTTTGAACATCAGTACTGTTGATCCATATTGTTATGCAATATTCAGCTAGAGAATAAACAATAGCTAAGCCTGAAGACCTGAGTCTAGATACCGATGCCTCCATTTTGTGCCGCAGAGCTTCTGAATTATGTTATTTTTCGTTTTTAGCTTCTTAGCAACTATACTTAAATTAAGCTTACCGTTCTGTCGAAAACTACGTCTAGGTATTTTGGATGTTTATTGTGGTTTATTGTGGTTGAGTCATGTGTTATCAAAAGAACGTTAAGCAGTGTTCTTGACTCCAGATTGTTGTTTAGGTCAAAGTAAGTTACTTCAGTTTTAGAGTCATTGGGGCGAAGTCTCCATTTTTGAAAGTAATGTCCTATAATCGCTAGGTCTTCCGTCAGAATCTCTTCAGCTTCTTTTGTGATTTTGTTGGTGTTAATAAAGCCCAGTCATCAGCATAGCTAAACTTTGTTGATGTTATCGGTATGTCTGCGATATAAAGGCTATAAAGCAATATTGCGAGTAACGAGCCTTGCGGTAGACTATTTTTGAGTTTTCTGGGGGTGCTTATTTCGGATCCCATAGTTACTTGAAATACTTTGACGGTGATGTTCTATTAGTCTAGCGGTGAATTTGCAAGGCAGAGTACGTAAGAGTCTATAAATCATTCCTTCTGGTCAGACTGTGTTGAAAGCTGCAGATCATTGGGCTGATTCTTTTAAACATTAATCTTTCAAGTAGTTTATACTATAAGATTTATATTATAAGAAATTGGTCGATAGTTTTTTGGGTGATAAACTGGTTTATCTGGTTCTAGTATTGCTATGAATTTTGAACGTTTAAATTCCCGTGGGATTCTGAATGCAATTGAGTATGCATTCGGGGTGGATGCCGTCGAAACCTAGGTCTTTTTCCGGTGAAACGTCTTTAAGTGCGATCTCCATTTCTTCACTTGTCAAAGGGCAAGAATGTTTGGTCTCAATTGATTGCGATTTTAAGGAATTTTATTCGCTGTCGGAAGTGGAAGTTTCGGAATCATCATTAAGATTAATAATTAATGGTTCTACGGTGATTTCCATTATTCTATCAGTTTCCCACATTTTTGATTCCTCTTTTTTAACGTGCTCAATTGCCTTCTGCCAATTATGTGCTGTTACATTTTGCACTGCTTCATAAAAACACTGTTTGACATCAGCAATTTTAAAAGAAGTGTTGTTTCTTGCCACTTCTCCCTTGATTTGGGCCCAGATCAACTCAATTGGGTTAAACTCACAATGGTAAGGTGGCAAACGTAAAACATAATGTTCTTTTCTTGCAGCCATTTCGTCTGTAACATATCGGTCAGCTGGTTTATTGGCCTTTACTAATGTTAGCAAATCGGCTTTTAAGCATATCTTCCGTAAAGGCTATGCCGTGTCTATTCAACCATGCTTGTATTTCTGCCTTTTTTGTAGCTGATGTGACGATTTATCAATACGTCTACTGTGGTACGAAGCGTTGTCCATAACTATTACAAAGTTTTTTGCTAATTGTGGCAAAATATTTCTGAACCAGTTTTCGAACACCTCAGCATTCATATCTGCATGGTAATCGCCATCCTTTTGTGATTCAAAGACCAACAAACCATTATTTGCTACAAATCCATCCTCTGATCCAATATGTAATATAATTAGACGTTTACCTTTACCAGAGGGAGATTTTAATCCAGTTGACAGACCCTCCAAAAAGGCTTGTCTGGGATTTTTAATATTTTCATCCACCCATATTTTGCTGGTAGTTTGACCTGCATTTACCCAGGTTTCGTCTAGATAATAAATCTTCCGCCCTTCCTAGATTATTTCATCTTTTTCTGTTAAGATGCTATTCTTTTTTCTGGTTATAAAACTAAAACAAAAAACGTTATGTAATTGATATTGTAATTCATTTGTAATACATTTTTACTTACTGAAAGTTAATTTCCTTAACCAATTTAGCAAATGTTGCTCGTTTGAAATTTGGCAAATTGTCGTCGTTATTAATTTCAGTCAACATTTTATTTAGTGTTGGAAGTTCATTTCTGAAAAAAAACTCATGAATTTTCCTCCGAATTAATGTTTTAGTAGCATCTGAAATATTATCTAATATTTTTCTTGTCCTATGATATTTTTTTGGAGGAGAAAAAAACACGAGTTTGTCTATGTTCCGCCAACACTTTAAAAACTGTGCTCACTGCTACCCCCAGAACAAATACGCAATATAGTATAACAACATATGAAATAGTATATATGAAAATAAATACAATATAATAAAAAAAAAAATTAAAAAAACTTAATATCTTACCCGCTGCACTTAAAACAAAATTCACAGATTCTGTCTGATTCGTGTTTGGACGAGTTTGTCTATCAGTTTTAAAAATATTTAAAATTGTTTCTTTCTCTGACACCGATAAATGTGTTCGTCTTCGTTTTCTGGGTGGAGATTCTGGAACGAATTGTTCAACTTGCGCATTATTTTGCTGTTGGTTATCCATATCTAAAATAAGGCAGGGATATAGATATTTATTTTACAAATTATTTTTACGCTTTGACTAACTTGTTTTTTAATATATATTCTCAGGTTCAGAAATAATTTATACATTTTTATACTGCGTGATTACATCCACAATAGTTTTTTGACCAATATCTGTATTAGTATATGTACTTACCTAATTTCTTTACAAAACACAAAAATGTACAATACACAATATAAGTCTTAACATATAAAATAAATACAATTAACACAATACACAGCACAATATTTCTTCAAAATACCTTAACGTACGCCCTTGTATGCAATACCGATAACTGACCGATACAACTTCTGCGAAGTAAGTAATTTGACTGTCGCTTTTCAACAATCACGTGCAGATCACATTTTTATTACTCCGTCTGTTCGGTAGACGAATTATAGAACGTTTTTGGCAGTACCATTTTAAGATTGCTTCTTACAGTGAAGTTTCACGAGCCAATTTCATTCGTTTTCTGGGATTGCTATTCTCTCTCTCCTATATCACACATTAATGCAAATTTATTATTTTGATTTTGTTTTTCTTTATGTCCGAAACAGGTTACTTTTTTATGCCATATTCATCACATATATGAGACACAAACGTTCCAGACTCCAACTTTGTATAATCTCTAGTTTTTGATTGATCGTTAGATTGATTCTTTTCCGTTTGTCCATATTTAAGAGTAGGTTTGCGACAATTTTAACTTATTTACTGATGTACACTAAGTGTGTTCATTCATATCGAGTAAATAAATAACTCAAAAGTGTTGTAAACACCCATATATAAAAATCCACACATATTATATCAGGGAATCCCCTAATATGGGCTAATGCTGCGAGTAAGAAATTTATATCTCATTCCCATGTGTGTAGAAAGATGATAAATAATTGACGATTTTACATTATCTATGTGTATGATAAAATATTATGTTTCTCTTATTTATTTATTTCTCAGCTAAAAAAAATACATACATATGACTAGTTCGAAAAAATGTTTGCTGATTATTCTATAATAAATATTTTGCTGAAATTCTTTGTAAATCCGTATGGGACGGTTTAAGCATGTATAATATTAACAGGACGTTTTTAATTTTTTTACATTTGACCGGATTTTTGGTCCGTTATATCCGAAGTCCGTTAAATAGAGGTCCGTTATATCGACGTTTTACTGTATTTTATTTTTAAATATATCATTTTATTTTCAAAAAAATATCTGAAATATTTATCGATCAAATTCCTCCGATTTGCTATACCCTCTTGGTAGAAATCTCCGTCTCTTTTAATGTAAATATTTCCATTATGTTCCTTCCTTGGAATATCAAAATTATTCTCTAAATTAGTAGCTATACAAATGGTGTGCAAAATGGCACATGTATTAATGATTTGAGCCACCTTGAATGGATTATATCTTAACTTGACCTCTAAAAGTAAACATCTAAATCTGCCTTTTAAGACACCAATACAACGCTCCACACAATTACGAGCAGTCATGTGCCTTTGGGTTTAAAAAAACTCAGGGGTTCCAGGGGCTGCATTAACTATTTTTGTTAACAACCATGGTTGCAATGGATAACCTGAGTCTCCCAGCAACCAGGTATTTCTGTCACCACCTATAAAACATCGTTCCATTTCAGTTAGAATTGCTGTCTGTGCCCAGATGAAGGAATCGTGTGCTGCTTCACCAAATCTTGCATTGATGTTTAATATTGTTTAGTCGTAGTCACATATCTAAAAAAAATTATTAATAATAAATGCTTAGAATGGTCATTATTTCTCGTACAATTTGAACATTTTTGGAATGGTATCCTTTTCTATTAAAATAGTTATGTTCTTGTTCCTTTGGTTTTAAAATGGCCACATGTGTACCGTCTACAGCTCCAACGAGGCCAGGAAAGTTTGTAGCTTCCATAAATCTTATTTTTTGGTATTTTTCACTTCAATGGAGTTAGGAAATTTGATTTCATTTGAAAATATCTCAATAATGGCTTCAATTACTTCAAAAATTGCCCTAGGCATCATTTGTTGAGACACTGCAACCTATAAACTTTGCCCTATAGTTTTTTGGTAGCTACCAGTAGCAAGAAATTGGAGGGTACCAAAAAACTTTATTGCAACTGGAACTGCCACAACATTATTATGGATAACCATATTTTGCATGAGTCCATTTAATATATCTCTTGCTATATCTTTGGTTAAACGATACAATCCTTTAAACTGAAAATCTGTTAGTTTATTGAATGGATCACTTTTATCTCTAAGTAAACGCCTATTAATGTTAAAGTTCTTTAAGACTCTTTGCCTCTCCTATTCCTCAAAAAACTAATACTTTCATATTGTTCACAGGCAACATTATCACTCAGTATACCTTATCTACTGAATAAACTACTTTTAAAATAAATTAAATTGCAAAATACTTAGTAACAACACAAAGACGAAAATGTCACACTAAAATTATAGTCTAAAATTAAAAAACTACTTACTTACTTACTCCGTGGCGTTACAACCCTTCGTGGGTTTTAGCCGACTCGACAACATGCCTCCACTGTTTTCTGTCTTGAGCAACCTCCATCCAATTCTCCACGCCCATAGTGCTTAGGTCTCCTGCTATATTATCTCGCCACCGGAGACGAGGGCGTCCGCGTGGTCTCCTTCCAGTTGGGACTTCCTCCCACACCAGTCTTACTGTTCGTTCGTCAGAATGTCTTCTGAGGTGTCCTGCCCATTGGAGTCTTCTGGACTTTATTTCTTTTATGATGTTGGCGTCTGGGTAAAGTTCTTCAAGCTCTTTATTAGTTCTTATCCTATATTGTCCTGATGCTTCATCAAGCACCGGACCAAAGATCTTCCTTAGGATTTTTCTTTCCCAAACATGTAGTCTCTCTTCATTTGCCTTTGTTATCGTCCACGTTTCGCTTCCATACATCACAACGGGTCGTATGATTGTTTTATAGACCTGTATCTTCGTACGTCGTGTTAGTTGTTTTGATTTTATAAGGTTTTGGAGGGTAAAAATACATCTGTTGCCGGCCTGAATCCTGTTGTTTATTTCTTGTGATCCGTTATTGTCTTCAGTTATTGTTGTTCCAAGATACTTGAATTCTCTAACGCGCTCAAAGTTAAAGTCATCGATGGTAATGTTCTGACCGATTCTGTCTCTGCTTTGGTTATTGCGGCTCATATACATATATTTCGTCTTGTTTTCGTTGATTTGGAGCCCCATCTTCTCTGCTTCCTTCTCAAACCTTACGAAAGTCTCCTTCATCCTTAATCGCGTGTTTCCTATTAGATCTATATCGTCTGCAAATGCCAGTAGTAAGTTTGGTCCTTCTCGATGAAATACTGTATTCGGTTTTTCGATTCTTGCACTTCTGATTATGTGCTCCAGAGCTAAGTTGAAGAGTTGTGGTGAAAGTGCATCTCCCTGTTTTAGTCCATTGTTGATTTCAAATGTCTCCGAGTATTGTTGTCCAACTCTCACCTTACATCGTAACCGTTCCATACACATCCGTATCAACCGGACTAGTTTTTTGGAAAGCCAAGTTCCTGCATCGCTGTCCACAGTCTGTCTACATACATACTCTATCAAATGCTTGTTTAAAATCTATGTACATCTGATGAAGCTCACGATCAAACTCCCAGCATTTTTCCATTATCTGTTTTATTGTGAATATCTGGTCAATTGTAAAGCGGCCCGGTCTAAATCCGCATTGATAATCTCCAACGATTTCTTCTGTGTATCTGTCTATGTGTATGTTTTGGTTCTTTCTAGAAGGATGTTTGCAAGGATTTTGTAGTTTTTAAGATTTTATTGTCATCAGTGATAAGCTGTCCACTGTCGTTTTGAAGAAAGTTTCCTGTTCGTGCTTGGTACCCGGTCTTGATATCTGAAACTCCTTTAAAGAACTGCCTCGCTTGTTTGTTCTTTCTTTTTTCTTCTATATCTCTGATTATTTGTTCCTGATACTCTCTCTTCTTCCTTTTCATTAGTTTTCTTGTCTCTATTCTTCTTTGTCTATACATTTCATTGTTGTTGTGCGAGGGGTTTTGTAGCATGTTCCTTCTAGCCATATTTCTTGCTAATATGGAGTTCAGGCAATCATCATCGAACCATTTTTTTGTTGTTTTCTTTTTGTGTCCTAGTATTTTATCTGATACGCTTGTCAGAGCTACTTTGATATTTTTCCAAGCTGAGTCTATGTTGTTATAGTCTTCTGTCTGTGCTAGAGCGATTTTTTATAGCCTTTTGAAATTTCTGTTCTGTCTCCTTATTACGTAGAACTTCGGTATTCCATAATTGTGTTGGTGTATTCTTGTGTATTTTTTTGGACGCTATTCTTGTCCTTATCTTCGCTTTTACAAGAAAATGATCCGTGTCTCCATCAGCTCCTCTTAGGCTTCTTACGTCTAGACAGTTACTACCCCTCCTGGCATCTACTAGAACATGATCAATCTGATTTTTTGTGACGCCGTCGTTGGAGACCCATGTTTGTTTGTGTATATTCTTGTGTTCAAACATTGTCGATTTTATTAGTAGATTGTGGGATGCTGCAAAGTCTATTAGCCTTGTTCCATTATCGTTGCTAACATCGTGAAGACTATGGTTACCTATTGTTGGTTTGCGCGCTGCTTCCTTCCCAATCTTTGCGTTGAAATCTAATAAGATAATAAGCATGTCCCGTTTAGGTAAATTATTTATCAGGTTCTCTAGTTTCTCGTAGAAGTTATCTTTTACATTCTCTTCCCTTTCCTCTGTCGGTGCATGGGCATCAACTAGGGAATAGTTATGTAGTTGTCCTTTGATTCTGATATAACAAAGTCTTTCATTAACGGGTTTGAAAGTTAAAACTGACCCCACAAGACTTTCCCTGGCTATAAAACCAGTTCCGAATTGATGTTCTCGTTCGCTTCCGCTGAAAAATACTACTGATTTATTAGTTTTTAGTGTACCTTCTCCAGTCCATCTAATCTCTTGTAAAGCAGTTATGTCCATGTTTCTGGATTCAAGTTCTTTGACCACCTGAGTTAGGGCTCCAGGCCGATATAGGCTTAGTACGTTCCAGGTTTCTATATTCATTGTCCTTTGTCGTCGCTTTTGTCGTCTTAAAAGATCCGTCCTTATCCGAGGCATGTGCTTCGTTTTCATAACTATGTTTTTTTACAAGAAGGAATAGTTAGTCCCTTGCTTAACCCTCCTCCTTCCTCATCCTGGACTTGGGACCAGGCAACGGCGGAGTTAAAAAAAAATTTAAAAACTAGTAACCAATAACAATATACTTTTACAGAGGGAATCTTGAATCTGTATATCTACCTTAACTATTGCCAATATTAGAAACACAAATAGCAATGAATGTTTTTGGAGTGAACAATAAGATCTCGAAAATATCCGAAGCAAAAGCGACACTGGCACAGAGTACCAAAATAATGAGATGTAGTAATGAAAGTCGCAATGAAATATCCGTTTCTACATGTTGCAAGCAACATGACACAGGGTTCCAGTGCAGGTATAAATTAATAAGAATATACATTGGGAAAAGCATCGTAAAGTACTGATGCGTTAATAATTCCCTAGTACACTCTTAAAAATGGAGTAAGTGGATCTAAGCCGCCATCTAATCTAATATTCGATCAGAACCTACACAAAAACTATGAAAAGTTAAATAGCATTTTGATATTTACCTAAAAGCAGCCGATTTAAGTGGTAAATCAGATGAACGAAAAATTGATTTGTTCTTAAGTTATTCTGGAGAAGAGGTCATAGAAGTGTTTAATACATTGAATCTCACAGAAGAACAACAAGGAAAATACAAAGAAGTAATAACAGCTTTTTGACAACAACAATGAAACCTTTGATCATTTTAAGTTCTTTTCAAGAAATCAGGCAGAAGGAGAAAGTATGGATCATTTTATAAAAGACTTAAAAATATTGGCTAAACCATGCAATTTTGAAACTCAAGAAGACAGCCTCATAATAGATAGGATAATTTTGAGTGTCCAAGATCATAATTTACAAGAAAAACTATTGGGTATAAGTAATTTAAATCTGAAGAGTGTAGAGGACACATGTAAGACAATGGAAGCTAGTAAGATTCAAGCCAAAGATTTAAACAAGGAAGAAGTAAATCTATTTGGAAGAAGTTTCAGTCATGATAATCCCAGTACTAGCGACAAAGGCAATAATAATAGTAAGGAGTACAGTTGCCTAAAATGCGGAAGAAGACACATCAAGGGCAAATGTTTCGCTTTTGGAAAAAATTGTGCAAAGTGTGGACAGGTGGGACATTTGTGTAGTTGGATGCAGAACTGGTAACAGTAAAACAAATAATTATAGCTATAACAAGGTAAATTAGCATAAAGGTCAATATTTGAACAATTATAATAAAAATATGAATAGCAATGAATTTAACCACCATGTAAATGTTGTTGATGATTTTGACTGAAAGGATGAGGATGTTGTTATTGATAATCTGACTATATTTACCATTTATAAACATATTAATTCAGATTTAGAGAAAAGTTGGACAGAAAATGTATGTATTGATAATAGTATAATTAAGTTTAAGGTTGATTCTGGGGCTTAATGTAATGTACTTCCACTAAGTTGGATTAAAAAATTAGAAAGGGAGAGTGAAATAGTTCATTCTGAGCAAAGTATTGTAGCGTGTGGTGACATGTATGAGTTGTAGGCAGTATAGTCCTAAAATGTTTAATCAAAAATAAAATTAGAAATATAAAATTTGTAGTTATAGATGTACAAGGCAAACCTATTCTTGAATTAAAAACATGTGTAAAGTTAAAAATAATTTGCAAACTTGATTAGGTTAATTTAAACAATAATAGAGATACCAAAAACAGGTTCATTACAGTGTGATGGATATTTCAGATGCCTTTTATCATATAGGGTTAGATAAAGATAGCCGAAAATTCTGCACATTCATAACCCCATTCGGCAAATATCGCTTTAAGAGATTGTGTTTTGGCCTATCATGTAGTTCAGAAGTTTTTCAACGGCTAAATAAGAACATTTTTTAGGATTTAGATGTTCCAATATACTTTGATGACATAATAATAACAGGAAAAGATGAAAGAGAACATGACTTGATAATGAATAATAAAGTATTAGAAAGAGCTAAGCAATTTAATGTTAAATTTAATTCTAATAAGTTACAATATAAAGTAAATGAAGTGAAATATTTGGGGCAGATTTATTCCAAAGAGGGGATAAAACCAGATAACTCATATGTAGAGGCAATAATGGCGTTAGAGGTGCCAGAAAATAAAAAACAATTGTTAAGTATACTGGGAATGGTAAATTATCTAATAAAATTTATACCAAATCTAACAGAAATAGTAGCACCACTAAGAGGTTTAATAAAAAGCAATGTAAAATTTTGAAATTTAATGATTGCACAGCACACTTTATAATTGGACGTACTTTAACTATGTTGCCAGAGAGTGATATTACTCATGTTCCTGAGAACCGTCTTGATAAATGGCAATCTATACAAGTAATGGTTCAACAGCTGTGGTCGAGATGGCAACTGGAATACTTGAACGAGCTACAAATGCGTCAGAAATGGAAATCTAATTGCCACCAAATGTTAAAGTTAGGTTCTTTGGTGCTGATTAAAGACGACAGGACTCCTCCACTTCTGCAGCCTCTTGGACGAGTGATAGAAATGCATCCAGGTCCAGATGGAGTTACTAGAGTTGTAACTGTTAAAGTGCGTGGGAGTGAAACAAAAATAGCACTCAATCGTATGTCGCACACCTATATTAAAAGTGTAGTAACTCAAAAAACCACTTTTTCGACAAATTGAAAAAATCTAATCTACTCGATATAGTAAAAGATTTAAAAGCTTTTGTAAATCATATTGGAAGCACATTGATTTACGAAGTATTTTGGTATCACATGAGTATTAATCTTGCATTTTTAATAGAAAAAAGTGAGATTTTTTGACTTATTACACTTTCGAAAAATGAAAACCGTCATGAAAATTCACTTTTATTGCAATTAAATTAAGATGCAACACTTTTAATCTAAATTTGTCAATGTGAATCATAACACAAAACTGTAGTTTTTTAGTGAAATAGACAAGAGACTTTCAGAAAAAGTAATTATTAAAGTCATATTTTAATTTTAAAATTATTTTATTTATTTTAAACAAAGTATTTTATACAAAAAATATTCAAAAGCAGTCATTACTTTGACACAATGTTGACAAAAACATAAAAACTAGTCACAATTGGAAAAAACTAAACTGAGATACAACAGAATATAGACAATAACATAAATACTATTCGCAATGTAAAAAAAAATAAACTGCCATCAACACATTAATTTAGGCCTAATCTAATACATTTTTATAATAACTATCATAATAGGTTTTCGGAATTATATTTTTTTCAATAAGTTCGTTAATATCATTTTTTTTTAGCATCAGGCAATGGAATTTTTTTATTATACACAAGTTTCAAACCTTCTGAAAATAATTCTCTATTTACTTTAGCTTTCCTTTTCTGTACTTCCGTTTTCTTGAAATCTACATCAGAGTAGCTCGTTTTATAGAAAAAGACTCCAGGACTTTCTTTTTCAACGCGAAGAATTTTTATGTCATGCCACTTAACTTGGTTTTTATCTTCATCCATAGTGAAATTTGTTCCCCACTCTTCCTGCAAAGCCTTGATATCAAAAAACATGTCATGTGTCATCTCCACGACGGTATAAGGCGGACCAGTTTTTTTTTGCAGTACGAATCAGTGTGGAATACTGTTGCGGAGTGTAAATGGGGCCCGACTTAACATGTCTTTTAATTTGTTTTTCTATTACACTATGAACATTGTCACCTTCATTCTGTGAATGCCCTCGAATTAAAAACTTGTGTGTAATAGATTTAACTCCCATGTAAAAAACAGCATATGTATAAGCACTTAATAAATATTTATTCGTTTGCTGGCCGCAGCAATTATCAGAGTAAAAAATGATATCTAAATTTTTACCTTCGTTATGATTATCAGCTATTAAATTTTGTATATAAGCAAATACACAGCTTCCAATTTCTGTTGCACCATGTTTACCTTCTGTTTCATCCCAAAAATAACATGTAACATTTCTCGCCTTAAAATCACTCACCGTAAAGTTGAAACAGTTTATTCTGGATTTATAAAAGAATAATGACACTTGGCCTTTAGGAACAGGCATCACTGCTTGTAAATCGTATACAGCTACTTTAACATCAGTCCTATTTTTGTCTTTTTTTTTCCTCTATTCTTGCCAATTGTTTTTCTCGTAGATGATTTTCATAATTTTCAAGTAATTTTTGTTTATCATTTACATCAGCATTTTTATAACTTTCACACAAATCACAGAGATCTTTCTTAGGAATATAAAAAGATATGTTAAATATTGTGTGAAAGATACGATTAAAAGTTGTTTGGGAAGGAAAGGGCAAGTTATCTTTTTCACGAGTAAATTTGTAACGGAAATATTTTGCCTACCACAGGGGCCATTAATACAAGGGGATAGAAAATTGGCGGAAGAAACTAAAGGGGTTGAGATAAGGCAAGCAAAATAATCGCTACTTGTGCGAACGGACACTCAGGGTTTCGTAGGAGAGCTGGGGTCGTGGATAAGTAAAATGGGGGTTAGAGTGGGGCAACTACAACAAAAAGAAATAAAGGGCTTTTGGGATAAACAGAATAAAAATAAACAAGAAAACACCTCAAGAAATTTGATTATAGGGCGCCACTTGAGGTGCCTAATTATGCCTATTACAACCACTAGTTGTAACTAGGGAAATAATTAGAAAATAAAATCAAAACATATCTTTTTCAAATAAACTCAAAAAGGGTTAGCTTAAAAAAAATAAATAAAAAGTTAAGAAAATAAAATTTAACCTTTAATTACGTATACCACAAACAGTTACAAAACAATTCAACTTTATGGTTATGTATTAATGTCGAGAAAGGATAATACTAACTGTCATATATCGAAATGAAATATTAAATCTTTTTGAAACATTAATTTTAATTATAGCAGTCAACTTTATTTAAAAGAAAACTAATAGGACAATTAGCTAATCCATAAAATTTATAATTTCATTTATTTACAATTTTTTAGTTTGTCATCAAAGCAAATTTTTTTATTATTGAAAAATTATTTATTTTTACTTTGAAAAGTAATTTTTAATTTTAAAAGTACCTGGTATCACTGACTGATGTATTTCCTTTAAGAAAATTTTGGAATCGGAATTGAACCAAAACACTGCAAAATATACAACTGTGTCCCACTTAAGCTGCAATTCAGTCTGAAGTGACTTATGAACACAAATAGACAATTCTTTGGAAGTTGGCCACTGGAATCGGGCTTCGGATCATCCTGAATGACAAAAAACTGCAATCTTCAAAACTCGCCCACTCAATTTCCTCCCAAAATCATGTGAACCTCTTAAACGGCTGGAAACGCCGTTTTACAAATCTCTCAGATAAAACACAGCACGAACAAATCGGTGGTTAACTCAACAAAAAAAACTGCCAGATCGCATTTTGAGTAAAAATTCACTTTTCAAATTGAAAAAAATCCGGCTTGGAAGACTACACCCGCAAGCTATTCCGAATCTCAATTCCAAAACTTGACTGTTTTCTTTGTCTCGGTTTACTCCACACTGCTACTATTTACACATTTTTCCATAACAAAAATGCAATAACGAATTAAAAGAAAATCCGGACTAAACAATGAAACCGACTGACTTTGGCAGCGATTCCACCGAGAGTGACGAAATTAAAAATTTGTTCGCTTAACTTGAAAATCAACGAACTGCTGAAATAGCAAAACCAAACGAACGACGTAGATATCCTTTGAAACGCATTTACATGAAAAGAAATCGCCGCAGTAAAATAAACAACAATTAAATGGATTTATTACTCTACGACGTTAGAATGATTGAAAACACTTCTCGAAAGATACGAACCAAAAAAACAGAAAACATTCTTCGTTTTATTAAGACGATTTCATATACGAGGCGACTTTAAATATACTTCAAAGAATCAATCAAATTTAAAATGCTACAATACCCCCACGTAAGAGCGAAAACTGGACTAACAGGAAAAGTTTTCGTTTAGGGCGAACAACAATCAGGTTGGAACAACAGTAGCATTTTTTAACTACTGCAACAACACATAATGACTTCAATAACTCAAACAGAACAAAAAACAACAAACAAAAATCATAACCAAAACTACACATCATAACTGTTTATGGTTCTAACATAATAACATGCAAAATAAAACTGGATGCTCGATTTGACGAATCGGCACCAGATACAGTTCGTTGGCTCTTAAGCACAACGACACAATGGCAGATTTCTACTAAAATGGCTCTAGCCTAACCAAAAACGTGGAACAGACCAGTGTTGAAGTTTCTGGGAGCGAAAAGAGGGGTGCTTCCAGCTCAACAAAGGCGGGTGGCCAACAACACAGCTTAGACAAGCTTCGCTATGGTTATCCACATAATAGATAACCAAAACAATATCAAAAAATAACAAACTTGACTATAACAGTCAAGCAATGAATTTTCAACCACTGGTTGAAAATCAAACTAACACAAACAGAAGAAAAACAGGATGGCCAATAGTTCCATAGAAATATCCTCTGGGATCGACACAGCGAAAAAAATTTCCAAGTCAGGAAACTCCCTAAAGGACAAAAGAAGAAAATAAATCCAAAACGTTAATACACAATCTTGGAAAAGAAGAAAGAACAGGGGCACATGGCATACAAGCCATAATCAATACACAATCAGTTCAGTCTCAAACTAAATACTTCCAAAAGAAACAAAAAAAAATCGTAACAGTCTTCCAAAGAAAACAAAAAAGTTACGACAACACTCCAAAAGAAACAAAAACATCAATACAGATCTCCAAGGGAACAGAAGAATCACTATAATCTTCCAAAAGAACAAAAAAATCATTACAGTCCGTCATCAACAATAAAACTTCCAACTGGGAACACAAATCTCAAAAGCAGGGCAAGAAGGATAAAGAAGAAGAAGAAGAAGAGTATATATATATATATATATATACACAGGGCAAAAACTAATGCTTATCTTCCTTAAAAGCTCAACAGGTCACCTGGCGGACGAATCCAAAACTCATCGACCTAGCCGTTCCTCTTATGACAACTAATAAGGTCAAAGACACAGTTTGGGAAGGGAATGAAGGGGCAACATGAACAAATAAACTTCATCATTTCACGGATAATAATCGAATACAACATCTTCATACAAATCAGAAAGAAACGTTCACTATTCTTTAACAAAACTCGAACAGGGTCACAACATAAAACTGGGGAATTCTAAGTGGGTCATTCAACGGTAGTACTAAAAATACTTCAGATGTTTCACTAACATGGTCTCACAATCGACATAAACAATACTTTCACAATAAGCGGCCAGGTACTTTCACCTCAGCAAATCAAAACGTCACAATGGACAATGCCAGTATTTGTACCTCCGCTTCCACCAAATCATCAACATTACATCACAAACACTACAACAAGAAGGAATGCTATTGAGACTCTATCGCCAATAGTCTTACTTCAACACATAGAAAGGCTTATCCTTTCTATTAATTCACGGAAAGGGGATGCTGCTACGCAGTCTTACACAACAACAGAAATATCCAAGGAAACACAAATCCAGGTCACATGCCTGTACGTCCTATATGATATTTCAACAATACAATACTCAAATCACAAACTAATACGTTTTAGACCATCAACATAACTTCACTACAACATCTGACCACACAAAGACACGGAAAGACACTAAACTAACAGACAGAAAAAACATCAGATACTTTCGCTATGTATTCTCAACAAATCGGCCTTAGCCAGGAATACACGAAGTCGTATCATCACTCTCTTCTACGTGTACACAAAAAAGAACTAGGGAGAAACACAAGACTAACAGACAAAAGAAAAATAACAATACTCCGCTTTATCACTAACAAATCGGCCTTAGCCAAGGACAAACGGAATCGTATCATCATTTCCGCCTACTTATAACACAGAATAGGAACTAAGAAAACACGGGGAAATATGGAAATAACAAACATAAGGCAAATAACAATACTTCGCTTTGTCACTAACAAATCGGCCTTAGCCATGGACAAACGAAATCGTATTATTACTTCCTCCTACTTATAACACAAAAGACAACACGAGAACACACGGACTGACCATGGACTGTAAAATCAGAAGCATTTTCCTTTTTGTGGCTTAAATAAATTTCACACATTGCCTGGACTATTAAACTCTAAGATACGAAAAAAATTTGACCTATATTTTTCGTACAACAGCTGATTTAGAATGCAATAAATTATTGCTCAAACACTCAATAAGAAGACGAAATAGATAACTTATAAACACTAAGGACAGCGTCTACATACGAAATAAATTATTTCGTTAACGTAAACAAAATTCTTTTCTCAGACATGGGATAGTACTTAAGACGAAAAAGAATAAACAAACTTGATATCGTTCACATTTTAAATACCGGCAAATAAGGAATGACATCATTCCAAATACGTATTTTTTAATTCACAAGGAAATAGACGAAAATTATTTCTCATAATTTTACGAAAACTGGACATAACAGAAAATGGAAATCGTAGCAGTTAACTTGGGACAGGAATAGACTTGATTTAACGAAACACTGGATAAAGCAAATCACAATATCACTGAAAATACAATTCGAAGCAAACTCAGACCAACTTCACATACAGGGCGGGACAAAAATACTAAAACAATGTTTGGGTGAAAGCAAATACACAATGTATACAAAACAACATACTCGATAAACTTCACATACAGAATGATACGACAACACTAATAATATTGAAAACTTGACTTTTCAGTGAGCTACACAAAATAACACAACTTAAAAAACCTTGCTCTTGTTCTGAAAACTAAATGAGACTGCTCCTAGGCAAAACTAAACAGCACCTCCGATCACGAGTATTACACTTGTCATCATTCAGATACAAGACAGGAAACACAAAAGAGACTCAGGGGAACACAATTTCCTAATAACCCGTGGCATTACATACGCCGTCAAAGCTGGTTAATTAGGGAACAACAGGGGAACACAGGGGACTGCTCTTCATATTCACAATCTCCTACTAGCCCGTGGCATAACACAAACGCCGTCAGAGAGGGCCTAGAGGAAACAATGAAATGGCTTAGGACAAAAGACAAAACACAACTATACTCATCAGCTCAAAGAAAAGTCACTCAAACAATAAACACATTTACTCAAAATGACCAGACAAAACAAAATTACAAAAACCGATTTTTCTGTAAGAAATGTCAAATCAATCAAAAATAAATGGCACAATAACGGTATACTTAATTTGTTACTGTAAATAACTTAAAATTCTTTTCAACATCAAAACATTATTTAAAATTCAATTTAAATATTCAAACTCAAAATATTTGCTTTCATTTACCAATACACAAAAATACATATAGAAAAATTTCTACAGTACACGAAATAAAAGAAACAACAATACATATGTCAATATACAACAAATACATCTGTTGATATACAATAATACATATGTTAATACAAATACAATACACAGAAAAAACAACAATACATATGTTGATACAAATACATAAACAAACTGTTTGTGGGACACCGGGGCACTACTCGGAAGGCAGGGTTTCATAAAAATGGCAGAAAATTATGGCAGAAAAACTGAAAAAGATATGTTGCTTGGGAAAAAGGTCAAAAATCTAAAAATTAAGGAATATTCAAAAGCCTCGCACGTTGGGAGCCATTTTTGTAACGACAATATTTTGCCTACCACAGGGGGCATTAATACAAGGGGGTAGAAAATTGGGGGAAGAAACTAAGGGGTTGAGATAAGGCAAGCAAAATAATCGCTACTGATGCGAACGGACACTCAGGGTTTCGCAGGAGAGCTGGGGTCGTGGATAAGTAAAGATAGGGGCATTGGAATGGGGCAACTACAGAAAAATGAAATAAAGGGTTCTTGGGACAAACAAAATAAAAATAAACAAGAAACACCTCAAGGAATTTAATATAGGGCGCCACTTGAGGTGCCTAATTATGCCTATTACAACCACTAGTTGTAACTAGGGAAATAATTAGAAAATAAAATCAAAACATATCTTTTTCAAATAGACTCAAAAAGGGTTAGCTTAAAAAAATAAATAAAAAGTTAAGAAAATAAAATTTAACCTTTAATTACGTATACCACAAACAGTTACAAAACAATTCAACTTTATGGTTATGTATTAATGTCGAGAAAGGATAATACTAACTGTCATATATCGAAATGAAATATTAAATCTTTTTGAAACATTAATTTTAATTATAGCAGTCAACTTTATTTAAAAGAAAACTAATAGGACAATTAGCTAATCCATAAAATTTATAATTTCATTTATTTACAATTTTTTAGTTTGTCATCAAAGCAAATTTTTTTATTATTGAAAAATTATTTATTTTTACTTTGAAAAGTAATTTTTAATTTTAAAAGTACCTGGTATCACTGACTGATGTATTTCCTTTAAGAAAATTTTGGAATCGGAATTGAACCAAAACACTGCAAAATATACAACTGTGTCCCACTTAAGCTGCAATTCAGTCTGAAGTGACTTATGAACACAAATAGACAATTCTTTGGAAGTTGGCCACTGGAATCGGGCTTCGGATCATCCTGAATGACAAAAAACTGCAATCTTCAAAACTCGCCCACTCAATTTCCTCCCAAAATCATGTGAACCTCTTAAACGGCTGGAAACGCCGTTTTACAAATCTCTCAGATAAAACACAGCACGAACAAATCGGTGGTTAACTCAACAAAAAAAACTGCCAGATCGCATTTTGAGTAAAAATTCACTTTTCAAATTGAAAAAAATCCGGCTTGGAAGACTACACCCGCAAGCTATTCCGAATCTCAATTCCAAAACTTGACTGTTTTTTTTGTCTCGGTTTACTCCACACTGCTACTATTTACACATTTTTCCATAACAAAAATGCAATAACGAATTAAAAGAAAATCCGGACTAAACAATGAAACCGACTGACTTTGGCAGCGATTCCACCGAGAGTGACGAAATTAAAAATTTGTTCGCTTAACTTGAAAATCAACGAACTGCTGAAATAGCAAAACCAAACGAACGACGTAGATATCCTTTGAAACGCATTTACATGAAAAGAAATCGCCGCAGTAAAATAAACAACAATTAAATGGATTTATTACTCTACGACGTTAGAATGATTGAAAACACTTCTCGAAAGATACGAACCAAAAAAACAGAAAACATTCTTCGTTTTATTAAGACGATTTCATATACGAGGCGACTTTAAATATACTTCAAAGAATCAATCAAATTTAAAATGCTACAAATTTATAGTCTCTATACAAATCTGATAATGATTTGTCGGACTGTATGAATTCACGTGATGTCTGGGCTCTTAAATAATGTGACTCAATTCTCTGAATATCATTTATAAATTCTACAACACTATTTATAATATCAGAGCCAACAGTGAGGTGATTGTTATGTTTGCCTCTAAGTTCCTCTTGAACAATTCCAGAATTAGTTTTCTTAGTAAGCGCTGTATCAATTGGCCTGTCGTTCAAATCAAGTGTAGCTTTAAAAATTTTTTGCAAACCCGTATATGAGTACCGTTCACTTCAAAAAAATATGCCTTATTCAGTGCTCTTAAATTTTGGGTGCTAGAATATTTGTACTTAGGTTTGATTTCATCTATGTGTCGTAAGATGTAATCTCTTTGACGTTGAAGATCAGCCATTTCCCAATATTTATTAAAAATGCGTTGCCTATCTTCGATATTAATATTATTATTACATCTCAAACGACATAATTCACCACAACCTTCACGAACCATTCTTCCTGAAATTTATTTTTTTGACTTAGACATAGAATCGTATGCCTTACCTGAGTTTCGTAACTTTTTTGCTACATTCGTCTTCCAATTCTCAGGTTTTCGGACTCTTTTTTTCCCTTTCTTTTCTCCATTATCTCCAATATTCGAAACTGTAGACTCAGATGCACTATCGGAACTGTCAGAACTAGTCAAAGAACTGCTGCTGCTGCTGCTGGATGAAGAATTATTAGTTGTAGGAATGAATCTGTTTGAGAATGATTTGTCTGGAGAGACATCAAAATTTGGATCAGCATCGGAATCATCTATATCGCTTTCGTTACTTCGAATGGGTGATATGTAATAATTTTTTCTCTGATCCATATTAACAATATTAGAAGTACTTCGTCGACATAAATGATTATAGGTGTTTTCGTTGGAAATGGTTGGAGTTTCATTTAAATATATGCTATTCTCGGGTAGTAAATTTTCATTTCCAGGCATAAAAGAAGACTTATCATGTTGACGACTAGATCGATTAGATTCCTTTGAATTGAATTCTAAAGAATTTGTGGTGTCATGCAAAGGAATACTTTGAACTGATGAAATGTTGAAAGAATCTTTATTAATGTTCTTATTTTCATGCTTTTGTAAAGCATAAAACATTAAAAAAATGTTATTTCGATATTTTAGGGGGATTGATGCAAATTCGATACTATCGTCATCAAAGCTTTGAATTTATTTATCAAAATACATACTATTTTTTAATCAACTATTCAATAATGCTATTTATGATTTTGAACTCTACTCATTATTCTGTGTGAAATTGTTTAAAACAATTTGAATGTTTATATAAACATAGATTCACATTACACTTTTCACAAGCCACATTGGTTTGGCCTTTACAGGTTGGTTTCTTACATCTTTGTCTTGCATCTTTGATGACAGGCCAATGAGAAACTCCATCAGTTCTAATATTTTGCGAAGGAAGTAGTGAAGTTGGACCCCTCTTCTTCTTTTTTTCATAGTCGTTTTGTAATGATCCAGTACATGGTCGACCCCTTTTGCGAATACCTACATCTTTTCCCTCCCAACACAACGATTCTGCTATTTTAGTGCGAAATTTTAGCAGATCCATTTGTTGCTTCTTTCCCACTCCCAAAGAGTTACAGTCGCGACGGTATAGGAGCCAAGCATTGACAATAGCAAGATCTATAAAGTGAAAAATTAATCGATGGTACCACTTTCTAGACCGAATATGTATTCGGTAATAAGCAATTAGACTATCCAATGTGTCTACTCCTCCCATAAAAGAATTATAGACTGGAACCATTTTTGGGTAGCAAATTTCAGCATAAGCTTTTGATTTTCGGTCCCATCTTTTTATGGTAGATGTAGGCTGAGCATGGGAGAAAGTGCTGGCTAATGTAACACCCCTATTGTCAAACCACTTTAGAGCTCGTATATTGGTATCTCCTATAGTAGTTTTTTTTTCTTCGTAGCTTCCTCGACCTCTTTTCTTCAACATAGCATCTGTTGGAAATTCCAAACCAGGAAATCTGTTTACTCGAATTGTCCCCATTGCTTGAAAACCTTGTTTTGAAAGTTCAACGAGAAGTTTTAGAGACGAAAACCAATTATCAAAATAAATGATGTGGTTTACATCTTTTCGTAAGGTCTGTACTAATTTTAAAACAATATTTGAACTAGGTCCTAAGTCTACAACATCTGGATGTTTCTCAATTTTACCAGTAAATATATCAAAAGCATGCACAAGTCCATTACTACCACAAATTATAAATATTTTATAACCCCATTTATATGGTTTACTGGGAAGATATTGCTTCAAACCTGATTGTCCCTTGAACGGAACCATCTGCTCGTCAACACTGAGCATTTGCTCTTGAGGAATCTGTAAAAAGGATTCTAATAGTTTGTCTATAAGTGGTCTAATTTTATATAATTTATCACGATTTTGATCAGTATGTTCAGGTGCTTTAGAATTATCATTTACATGAAGTTGTCTTTTTATTTCTTTTCATCTATCTCTACTCATTACATCTGTAACCTGCGTTACTCGACTTTCATGTGCCCAAAACATGCGAGACCTTGGAAGACCATATACAGACATATAAATAGTAACTCCAAAAAACTGTTCTAGTTCAGACTGTGTCAACCTCAGTGGTTTATTAGGATTTTGCTGAGTTGCAAATAAGTTACTTTGTTCAACAATGTGGCTCAAAATCTCATTTTTAAAAAATGTCGAAAATAATTTACTGGCAGCTTGATTTCTTGTGAAGACGGAACAGATGCAAGAAAGGGGTATTGTATATCACTAGCGCTATTATCAGGATCAACAAGTTGCCACTTATGTCCAATATTGCTTGATGTTCTGGACGATTTCGATTTGGAAGTACTTGGTATTTCTGTTTCATCTTCTCCGCTGGCATTGTCTACTTCCTCTTCAGAACTAGATACCTCTTGCTCCAATATTTGTGATCGCGTTGAGTCATAATTTTCATCATCACTATCACTAAGACAACTGTCGTCACTGTCATCTGGTATCGCACGTGCTCCTTCAACATATTTTTTTCTTCCATAGAAAGTTGATATAGGTATCATCTATAAAAGAAAAAAACATACGAATTATTTAAAGTATCTTTAGTGTTAGCCATCAACCCCATTTCTTACAAAATGTAAGTCCCACCCAGAAAAATCTTTAGTACGCCACTGTATGGCTTAAAGTAAAAATTTGAAATAAATAAAATCTATTATTCTGGTAAACCATATCTATATACAGACATAAATATATCTATATTATATATCTATAACCATGTACAATAACAGATTATATATTTATTACATAATTGTCGACTGATGCAAATTTGCGACAAACCATTTAACCTTGAGTCACATGTTTATTTTTCACTATTTTCTCAACCTAAATATCATATTCATCTATTTATGTATCAAACAATTACCAAATATTTTTATTGAAAGCACTTACTTTGTAGTTTTTTTATAAACACACTTGCAAATATCAAGACCATAATGTGTCTTACATTGAAACATATAATAAAACTCGGGAGTCAAAATTGCTCCATAAAAACACATGAACGATATTGCACTGTTTTTATTCAGATAAATGTATTACACTCTTTAAAAATCCAGGAAATTCTTGTCAACCTCAATTTGTCCATTGAAAGAACCAGCTTTGTCATCTGAAACAGAAAATGGTCAATGCTTTCAATAATGAAAATAGGTTTCATTTTGATTAGTATTTCTATTGTGAATGATAGGTAATAATAAATACAGCAAAACCTGTCAATAACGGACACTAAAAATGACAGAACTATTGGCCGATATAAAAAGGTGGCCGCTAATGAATTTTAAAACTAGCCGGCTAGTACAAGTGGCCGGTTTTGACAGGTGGCCGTTAAAGATCCCTACCTCTGGTTGGAAACACCAGGGCATTCGTCAATATTTTCTGTTGGTGAAAGCATGCTCCGGGCGTCGGTGTTTGGTTTTAATCGCAGAACTAGATCGACGCCGACGTTAAATAAAGAAATAAAAAAAGAGTAATTATAATAATAATTTACCTGTTACGACTAATTATAAGGTAAGACGGAGAAAAAGTCCACAGCTGCAGGACCACAGAATCTCATAAGGCTCATTAAATCGTTGTGCTTGGCTTTTGAAATTGCGAGGGGTCCTGAAACAACATACAGGGAATAATATTATAATTTCTTGTGATAACTTATACCTTACCTGAGTAGGCTGGTAATGGTAATTCAAATTCTCCATTCTTCAACTCCGTGGTTGCCAAGGTCATTCGTTTCTTCAAGATGCTTGAAAAGAATGGTCCATTGTACGAGGATCGATGATTTATGAGTCGACTGTGCTCTGATGTGGCAACAACCTCTTTCAAAACCTGGGTTTTGAAAGGGCATTTTGGAACATACTTTTTGTCCAAAAATGATTTCCAGTCCAAAACTATGTTTCGTGTTACTTTCACGACGATGAATGGAGACGGCTTTACTCGGGACCCCTTGATCATGTCTCTAAACTCTTTTGGTACTTCAAAAGGCATTTTTAGATTCCACAGTCCAACATTCTTGTCACACTCTAAGTATGAATGTCCACGGATGGATATGTAATTTTTATTTCACGAAGCCCATGGATTTTGTTGTTTACGATATAATGTATGAATCGGAATATCGTAAAATTTTTGTTTTGTCCTCCAGCTGAGTCACAAAAAATTTTTAACTCCTCAACCTCATCATCCAAAAAGTTATTAATAAAATGTAATAAAAACGATGCCACCTCATTGGAACCTTTTTTGGCAATTCCCTCGTGGTAAGAGTAAAAAATTGATTGACCAGACGACAAGACGTGAACATTAAAAGTGTACATTGATAGCTGGCGCTTATAGTACACGTCATTTGTCGCAATATTTGGGATTGGTACATTCTTTGCAAAATCAATACAAATTGCTTCCATTTTTTTTGTTCCTCTGCTGGTTCTTCTTGCTTCTCTTTTTCGTGAATAGAATGTCTCAGCCTTTTTTTTATGAAGTTGGTTCAATGTGGTTAATTGTTTTATTTTATCTGCGTCCGTCACAGGCTGTAATACCTTCAGCTGTGCCTGGAATTCGTCGCAAATTGCACAAGTATCGGTGCGCGGAGACCCGAAAGATATGTTAAACTCCTGTACAAAAATACACCTGTACGTTTCGTACGATACGTGAACATTTGGATGTTTTTCTTGAAATAGAAAATACATTTTTTTTTACATTCAGTTCTGCATGCAGGTAAATTTTTTTTCGTTTTTTTAATACTATAATGGCTTTGTCGACCTTTGAAACTTCCGATGTGATCCCGTATCAATTGTTTTGTGGTATCTGACAATTTCCTGTATCCAGAACTATGCTTTCCTCTACCGTCTATTGGGGCTTCTCCAGTTTCTATAAGGGATTGTTTGATATAGGTTAGTTTGTTTTTCGTTATTCCATGTAATGAACAAAATGCCTTTAAACAAACTGGGATGTCTTGTCCGTTAACACGAACGCGAGAAGCAAAACTAGCAGTATGAAAACGAGCAGTATTTTCATCTGTGCGTGGTCTCCTTTGTTTTACAGGAAGTACTGTGATTAATCCAGCAAGATACGAATTTTGTTCGTTATGAGAAGAAAGTGCGTTGAATTACTGAAGGATTTTCGTTCTTTGTTCTTCACTTACTATATCGAAGCACTTATATCGTGAACAGTGACAAGATTCCCCAGCCTCATGAGTTGATAACTTCAGTTTTTTACTCACTTCACTTATCCGCCCGGTTGTTCTTCCTTTTTTTTGGCAGCAGCGGTGTAACTTCTTCATTTTCTGAGTGAGAACTCGACATAGTTCGTTTTAATGTTAGTCACTGCAAACGGTCAAAAGCACAAACACACGGTTCAAATGGTATGGATAACACGACTGAAGGCAGTGATGTGTATTTGTCACTTTGTCAGCGGTAGCCGACTACCCCTCCTGTCCCTTTTACCTTTCCAGATTCGATACGTTGATTGAATATTGCCGCGTGTTAGAGATAAGAAATAATCGTTTAAGAAATGCAAACTTGTTATACCTGCTTGTTTATATTTTTACAAGAAACAAAACGAGTCTTTCTATTATATTAGGTATATCAAATGTCTTGTTGAACATTTAATCATTCAGCAAAATAATTATATTCGACATTCACAAATGTTTGTTTTTAAATAAATCCAACGCTTTCTACCGTGAACCTTGTGACATATCTGGTTCTTTCACTGGACGCATGGACAAAGCTGTTTTTTCCCAGTACTCCGAAACTTTGAAGTGTAATTACTCATGACAAGACTACTTTTTGCCCTGTACGACAGCTCTAAAATGTGCTTCTCCGCGTGTTCTATACCATAGAATAGAAATCTGAAATTTGAAAAAAATTGACATGTCTGGTTTTTTCCCTGTAGTCTTCATATAACCCCAAATAAAATAAAACGCTTGCCCAAGCGTGACTAATGTACAGTTAGGAATGTACCGAAGTCCCTACAATCGTCAACAGATCCAAGTTACGCCCACAAACGTTATATAAAAATTAAAATCCGGTTTGTATCAAATTATCCTCACCCGGCGTTAAGGGGTTAAAATCGATCGCAGGCGGGTAATAAGAAATTTCGTGAGGGGTTTTAATTGGACTAGTCAGTAGCGTAAACGCTACACTGTCCACAATCAGTAGCTGCATACAACAAATTCATGGGAGGCGTTGATCTTTTTGATCAATACCTTGCTTTATACTCCATCTCAAGGAAAAGCCGTAAATGGCGGTATGAACATGTTCTTCTACCTTTTAGATTCTGCGATTGTGAACGGATATATAATGTACAAATCATCGATGGCATCTAAAAGATAATGGCATCTAATTTCGATCGATACTAGCCAATGAACTAATTGGTAATTTTTCCGGCAGAAAACAAAGAGGTGCGCCAACTACTACAAGCAAAAACAAAATGCGTAAAATTGGTGGACGTTCTACCAATAATGTTACTAGAAAAACGAATGTTGGGGTGCATTTACCAGTAAAGAGGAAGTATAGGCGATGTGCACGTTGCTCCACCAAATCAAATGTAAAGAGATCAAAAATAGCATGTAGTAAGTGTAATGTTGGTCTGTGTTGAGAATGTTTCGCAGAATTTCATAAAACTGGGTAAAATTTTCTTTTAAACTGTCGCTATTTAGAATTTGTAGAAATGTTATGTTTGTGAATTTTCCGTTTTAATTTGTCTCATCTTTAAATAAAAACATTTTTGTGATTTATTTATATAAATAATAAGTCGCTATATGGCTAGCCACCAAACTCTAGATGTTTGGGTTTTCAGAACGGTTAGTGGCACATATAGAAGCCACCTCAAAAAATACTTTGTGATGAAAATTTTATTATAATTTGTCATATTTTATAAAATAACATTCCATTTAAACAAGATTTTATTTAAATTTCGAAAAAATAGGAAAAAATAATTTGCGCATTAAAGGGGTTAAATCAACCTATAATAATATGAAGCCATTATCCAATTTTTCCATTCCTGAGAAACTAATAACTTGTAAGTCCTGTAATGTGTAAAGTTTGCAAAGTAGATATACAGGCTAAGTAATGACAAATGTTTGAACACATATTGGACCAAGGCAGAAAGATGTGCTGGCATGACTTCTATTCAACTTAATTTTGGAAAATGTAGTTTAAGACACCAGATATAGAAAACAAAGAAAATATCTTTAACAAATCCTCAAAAATTATGGCCCATGCATATGATCAAGCACTAATCGCTCATAAAACCGGAAAGAAATTTACACCACTTTCTCAAATACCTCCAAAATATGAGCTTATAAATAAAGAAAAAAAGCAAAATAATGACAAACAACAGAGCCAGAACCTTTGAAGTGGTGGACAAATGAAATAAAAATGAGAATAATTGTGGCAAACAAGTGCTGTTTTGGGATCTGTAAACAAATGAAAAGTAGAACCTTAAACCAGAAATAACAATAGACAAAAACCCTTATACTAGCCTTGCTGACATGTATATTGGAAAACTGATTATATCCAAGAGAGATGAACATCTCATTGCTCACATTTGAACAGAGAATCCTGAGAAATGTTTGGTGGTATCAACTATGAAATATATCACAAATATGAACAGATATATGGCGAAAAAAAATATAACATAGCTCATAATAATAAGAACACTAAGATGTGTAGGACATTTAGCAAGATTAGAGCAGAACAACCTTCCTAGATGAATCTTAATATCACATGAAGAGGGAAGTAGACAAAGAGAGAGGCCTAAACTTAGATGGAAGGATAATGTAGATAAAGATGATAAAAAAAAATGGGTTCAGCAAATTGACAATAGATAGGACTGACTGACAAAATAGACTTGGGAAGGATGGGGCTCTACTACAGGACGTGCTGTAGTACCAATGATAATAATGATGACTTTATTAAAATAAAACTCAAACACTATCTATATAATGTATTCAATATATCTACATATATAAGTATTTACAAATCTCTATACATTTTTAAAAATAAAGGAACTTAAAATAATATTAAACATCCTATATCTATTTCTATACATATTTAAAAATAAGGGAACTTAACATAATAATATACACCTAAATATCTTAATCTATTACTAAATTACTACTACTGTTTTTATTTTGATTGATTAAAATTTGAGAAGCTCATTATTCTCCCGCAAAATTTTGTTTTTCTCATTTTTTTGCTTGAACTAGCTCCTTCCATTTTTCTATTTTTGTCTCCAACGTCCTTTCGTCTATGTTTATTTTTTTGTAGTACTCCTGCCTATTTTTTCTTGTTTCTTTCAATATATGTGCTCTAAGGGTCTTATTTTTGTTCGTTTGTTTCACTTGGGTACTACTCATTTCACTCCATGAACTCTCTGCAGTTCCAGAACAGATCGGTTTTAGTTCTACTTGGTATTCAAAACCCCTTCTTCCTCTTCCTGTCTGGTTGTTGTGGTCCACATACTTTTTGTAACTTCTTTCCAATACTCTCCACTTATTCTCGCAATGTACTGCTGTTATTATATTTATTTCGGTTACCTTTCGCAGTTATATATTACTCTCACCCAGCCCTGTTTGAGGAGGGGCATATATACACAACATCAATACATCTTTATCAAGTACAAGTTTCACTGATATTATTCTATGACTCATTAGATTAGTACAACTTCTACTAATCAGCTGTTTATACCAACTCTATTCCTAGTTATTACTTTTCCCTACATATCACAATTTGTATCCTTCACCTAGTTTGTGTATTATAAACGAATATGTTTTATATACAAATATACACTATAAGTAAATTATACTTCACAAAATCTCCTCAAAATGTCTACCTCCTATGAGATGGACAGATGATCTGAAAAGGACTGCCTGGAAAAATTGGCTACAAGTAGCGTACAATAAAAAACAATGGAAAGAAAGACTTGAAGAGGCTTATGTTCAGATGTGGATGTGAATGGCTAGACGAAGAAGAAGAAGAAGACTTCACAAAAATCATGTAAATTTTATTACAGTAGATAAATAAAAATAATAATGTAATAATGACTTTTTATTCCGAATATTTACATTTTTTTATTTTACTCTCGAGAGCTTCATTCTCGAGCTGAATTTTTCTTTTCTGTTCTAACTTGATATCCACCTCTACTTGTTTTTCTTTCAATTGTAGATCTTGTAGTTTTGCTTGAAAAGCTCTTTCATCCTTCCTCATTTCCACCCTCTCTTTCATTTCCTGAATCTGGTACTGCAGATACTGGGCTTTTAACTCAACTATTTGTGGTAGATCATTTCCATTCTCATATTTTTTTTGGGTTCTTAATTTATTTTTTGGAGTTTGCACCTTTAAAACGTCTTCATCTTGTGAATCTGGAAAAGGTACAAATATTTAACTAAAGCCTAATGCTTGAAACAATTATGATTATAAGTCTAATGTTAGAATTATACTTGAATTATAGAATTATAGAATTATACAATCTTGCATGGTAGCATGTAGAATGTGGGTTTATAAAGTGTTAAAATTATTTCGTAAGGAACATGTGAGCATATACAACTTATTTATTAAAAAAATACATTGAATTATGTATGCCCATTTATGTGACTCATATTTAGTTATAAAAATAAACGATTTTTTTTAACTATCATCAACTACCATACTATTGATACTACTAATCATATTTATGGATTTTTGCAACAGAGTCTATATTTTTTAAAACCTTTTTTGGATGGCAAGGCTAATATGTATATATATATATATATATATATATATATATATATATTTATATTATATATATATATATATATATATATATATATATATATATATATATATTATTGTGATATTTAAAGTCTTGGTGCGCCAAGCAATAATTAGCTAATTAAATTTTTTTTATTAATTAAAATTATTTAAATGATATGATTATGACTCTATCACAATTTTTAATTCTTTTATCTCAGGGTTAAATTCGTGCTTCAATATCTATGCTATTACATGTGAAAGGTAAGGTCAAAGAATACCGGAATAATAAAAAACACATATGATTTAACACTATATATTGAAATAAAAATAATGAAATAATTCACACTCAAAAGTTTCAATAAACAAAATCTCATATAATAATTCTCAAAATTTTGTTCTACGTACGTGAACAATCAAAATTAATGTACAAACAATATTAGTTGAAATCTCAAATCCAAGTATTACTGTAAATCTCCTAATCAAAATATTTATATCCTTTCTAAATTAAGTGTAAAAAAATTGTGTTATCAATGAAAGAAAAACTGCAGAAAACAAAACTATCTCTCTCTGATGATGAGTGGTCCAAAATCCTTGTTATTTGTAGACTATACTATTTACTCGTGGCCGCTCCCTAAGTAATCAGCAATCTTACAATAAATTATTGCAAGTATCTCGTCCTTAATGATCTCCTTCAAATGCACGAATCGTTCAAATTATGCTAGCTTCTTCTTCTCTCAATAAACTGAATCTCTCGTTGGCCTGAGTGAAAAATGACTCTTGGAATATCTTTTCTTTACGATAAACTGAATCTCTCGTTGGCCTGAACAGTGACTCTTGGAATATAAGTAGAAAATATGACTTACAATATTTTACTGGATCAGCTTCTGTCAGATACACTAACTACACGAAAAACTCACAAACTTTCACTGCTACTGCTTCCTACCTCTGGGAAACTACCGAGAACAACGGCCGTTCGCCTTGCACCCTTGGAAACCAACTGACTATCTTTTCTCTCTCCAAATCTAGCTAAACTTTCATTCCTACATACCTATCCCACCTTTTTTAATCTCCGCCAATCAAAGCCCGTCTCAATTCTTCCCATTTTTTCATTTCGATAACAAACAAATTTTTACCTATAATTATAAAATTTCCTAAAACTTATTTACAAATAATATTTTTCTATAATTCTTAAAAACTAACAAAAACCTCTTTCCAAATCTCTTCTATTGTCTTTAATCACTGCCTTAATGTATTTGGAAAAACCCGGTTCAATTGTCTTTGGGATTTCACTTAAAATTATGCGGGTCACTCAAGTATAGTATAACAAAGGAAATAATTTATGCATAGCTTACATTTTGTTTAATACAGGTAATCCAAAAATTTAAATACTTTCCTTCTTCGAAATGTTTGTTGGGTATTATCCTACTTATCTGAATTATTTTAATGTTTTTGAATTTTGAAATATTTTAAACAAACCAATATTTTTCTCGTTTTTACATATCATAACAATATATATATATATATATATATATATATATATATATTTATATATATATATATATATATATACATATATACATATTTGTTGTTTATTCTTTAATATCTGGAGGTGAAATCCTTCTTTCATTGGATATTATAATTTTGCTTTGAACCCTTAACATTGATACATTTGCAGATCTGTTTACAATGTTACTTATCTTTGTAAATCTTTAACTCTTTGCAGTTTAAACTACTGGTATTAGCTTCTGGTATAACTGTTGATGTACTAGATGTACCACTGTAGGAAGTGCTGTCTGTAGTGCAGTTGTTTGTTTCATGTTCTGTCTCTAAAAAACAAGAAAATTTGAAATAATATGAATCATATTAAATACTGAAGATTACATACCTGTTAGTAGAAAATGATCGTTGTCCCATACACCTTCATCATCATAGGGACTGTCTAAACCAGTCACTGTTTTAGAATTTATAATTTCAAGGACCATTTCATCTGGTTCATTTTGCGGCTGGAACGGCCCTCCTCCTGTTTTAAGTCTATTTATTTTAATAGATGCTGCTGTCTGCCTCTCCAATTGTTTTAAATTGGCCCAATATTTCTTTAGTTGTTCTTTGGATCTAAAGATATTTAAGCCTTTCGAATTAAATTCAAAACTTAATTTCTCCCATGCCACATCTTTATCTTTGGCAGACACACCGTTAGTTTTTTTATTCTCGATAATATCTTTGTATTTCGATACCAAAGATATTAACTCCTCTTTTTCTTGAGAAGAAAAGTTCACTCGTTTGGTAGCTTTTTCCATGCTTCCAATAATAAGTATAAAAACTGACTAAAACTATTTCACGGAAAAAAACTACAACTATTACCTTAACTTTTAAAACTATTACTAAATTTTTAACCTATTATATTTATTTAACACTAACTACAAAATAAAATACCAAATAACAAGATCGCAGATCACGAGGTCACAATACTATGTAAACAGTAAATATTGAAATGACGTTGAATTAAACATGACAGCATGAAAAATGACACAAATGCTCTTCTTTTTCTTCTTTCTTGTCGTTTCTTTAATAATAACGAGTCAAGAATTTAAGAATTTCTGACAATTTTGCAAAGTTGGTATTTCTGAGAACTTAAGTTTTTTCTTGGTTAAGTTAAGTAAAAACTTGTATGGTGGAACGCAAATTGCAGCTAAGAAATTTTTTGACTAAGCAAAACTTAACACTGTGTTACGGCCAACGGGTTGCTTCAGTACCGGTGCGGTTTTGATCCCGAAGGTTGTTGCGTTAACAATAGACCATTGTATTTGTGGTTGTATGTTTTGAAAGTTTGAAGTCTTGTCGCGAGTCGCATTAAAATTAAATTTTAGATAGTTTTATTGTCGGTTTAATACCTGTGTTATTTTCCATTTAAGTTATATATTCTTTTATGATGAATTCGAATTCTTTATTGAAAGTGTATCAAGGCACAATAAAAAGTAGCCCAATTTAGAACTTTTTTACCATAGTTGGCAACACGATTGCGAAGTGTAATATGCGTCAGTTACAAATGTCGTATAAATCATCAATAACAAACTTAAAAAGAAACATATTGAACGAAAGCATCCAACTGTGAACATTGTAGTCATCACTACAACTACTAGCTGCGATTCACAGCAGTCAAGTGCTAGTTGTATATCCACGGCAACCAGAGACATACCTGAACCACCATGAACAGCCCGTAATAAAAAACGTAGGATTATGACACAAGAAAGTATTACATCTTTTTCCAACAAAAAGTTATCGTCTGAAACAAAAAAGTCCATCGATTCGAATTTATTATTATTATTTACTATGGATTTTCAGCCAATTAGTATTGTGGAGGATGTGGGCTTTAAAACATTTGTACAATCTTTAAATCCTTCATATAGACTTCCAAATAGGCAAACGATTTCTAAAACTCTAATTCCAACTTTATATGAAAGTTGTTTAAATAGAACTAAAGAAGCCGCACAAAATATTTTAAATGTTTGCATTACTACAGATTTCTGGACATCGGCAAACAATGAAAGTTTCATAGCAATCACGGGCCATTTTATTGACGATAAATTTCAATTCAAATGCGCAGTATTCTCTTAGAGTGTGACTTGTTTGAAGGTAGCCACTAATTTATCAAAAACTTAAACTAAACGTAATTACCCGTTTTTAAGTTGTTTGGTACGCGCTAGATGTTGTGCGTTAGCTACCACTGTGCCTTGTAAAAGGTTATTTTCTAAAGGCAGGAAATCTTTTAAATGAACGTCAAACAAGACTTAGTGTCTCCAACATTCGTCATAGATAGATACATGAAGACGAAGAAGACAAGCATTACTTTAGAAATTTTGAAATTTTTCTTTTAACTTTTGTCTTATTATCCTTTAAATTAATATTCAATTCCTTAATTCTAAAGTACATTCTTGACCTAAAAAAAAGAGTCTTTACTTTATCGTCACAATCAACATCATTTGCTGATGTTAATAGGCTTTTAAAATTTTTTTTTCAGGTTTAAGCCCTTCCCATGAAGCTGGTTGAAAATTCTCTCCAGTTCGACTGTTTTTGCAACCATTTCTTCTGGTGGCTTTTTCAACATCCCTCGGAAACCTGGTCTGTCCATGTAAAACGGAATTATCTGCTGAGACAGGTAATTTCAATTTATGGCAAATATATCCACTTAGATGTTCTACAGCATCATATTTTAGCTGATCCAGCTCGTTGTCAGTAATGACTGGATCTGGAACATCAAACGATTCAGCCAAATCAGCTAAAAATTCTCCACTCAAAATAATTTCACCTAAATTTTGGACAGGTCCCTCACTGACTGTATCTGTCTCTGTATTGCCTGCATCTGTTAAGGCTCCTTCATTTTTCCCTAAAATATAATTTTTCATCCTGTACCTAAATTCTACAGGGTCAGGATGATCATGTAGGCCACCTCGTCGTCTAATGGAGGAAAAAAAATTTTCAAGAACATCTTGATTTAAATTATATGTCAAAATATATTTAACATTAAATTAATGTCTCCCTCATATCTTCATATAAATTTTTCAGAGCATTACTGGTCTGTATTATTCCTAAAACAAATAATGATTAATGGGTTAAATATAGGAAAACCATTATTGGCAAAATAATGTTTTTTTCTCAATAGTGCAAAAAAAAGAGAAAGTTATTAGTTTATCAACCCACCCTTATGGACAGACATCAGTGAATGTTTTTCCTTTACAAAGTAGATGGGCCATGGAATTACTTATTTTATTAATTATATCATATTGGACTTCTGGTTTGAGTCCAAAACCTTGCATTCGGTCTCTGAAGTCAGGGTGAGGCACTCTGACATTGAGGCATTCAAACCAATCATTTACCTTAAAGAAACAAGTAATAAAAAAAGAAAATATAAGTCAATTCCTACTTAAGTCAACAAAGAAAAACAGAAGAGACATATTTACTTAAATGAAAAATTAAAAAGACTGTATGACTTGTACACACTTCTAAATAGGTCAAACCGGCGACTGGTACTCAAATATTCTCAAAAAAATTGATAGTGTGTAAAAAGTTTTTAGAAGATGTAGATATTAAAAAAATTACCAATTTAAAAACGTTGGCACACTCCATCCAGTTTTCGTTATCAAAATAGCCCAGAGTCCCACATCTGTTAATTGCTTGCGCAATGGTATTAGAAAACAGTTTGGCAGCATATTTTACTTTCTGTCTTTGGGCTCCACTTACTTCTAACATTTCTCGTGTCAGTTTATATGTTATACGAAGATCTGACTGTGATGTTATTTTCAACAATTTAAATAGAATGTCTTTATTGATCTCCTGTCCATTAATTAAAAAACCATGATCTAAAAAATTGTTTCGTATTAATTTTAAGATGTGGTATATCGCATAGTACATGTACTACATGATTTGTCGGACCTGCAAAATAAGGTTCTTCTGGAGTTATTTCCAGACTATTGTGCAAACCCCCTATTTCCTTCTCCTAGATCACTAACAATAGCAGACACGTAAAAAGCCTGCATCTTCAACAATTTCAATGATTTTAAATAGTAGCTGTTTATACATTTTCCATATCAAAATAAAAAAATATAGGTTGCTTCCATGAATCCAACAAACCTCTTACACATGGCAACCTGTACATAATTGTAAGGTTTCAAGAGCTCGCCATTGACTTTGTCGAAGACATAGGCTCTTCGTACTTTCATTTCATCAAATGATAGAACGCAAACTTTTTGCCAATCCGTCAAGTCCGATTTTTTATATAATATTGATCACAGATTTTAAAATCCCAGGCATGATCTTAATTTTTCTTGTCCCAAGCTCTTAAAGTTAAAACAGCAGGCAAGGGATATTCCTTTTTTAATAGTAAACGGTAGGCTTTACTTCTAGCTGAATATATTGTTTATAGCTTGAGATACTTCTTCCACAGACCATACTGTACGAACTTTTGGATTTTGTAGACGTTTAATTTGTATTGGTGTGAATAGTTTCTCTACTGCTGATTTAATCTTAAGTAGTTCAGCCATTTGTTGGTTTAAGAGTTCATTATATTCTCTTAAACGTAAAAGCTCCAAAGCCTGATTGGTAGGATCAGTGTTTACCCTAAAAAATTAAGTGCATTAGTGTGCATACTTTTTTAAATAAATTTTAGAAAATAATATAGTTGTTACTGAAACAAACAGACAACATACCCTATTGACTTAGATGAAGATGGTACATCTTTAATATCAACCTGGCTACAATGTTCTTCCTCAATACTTGGACGAACTTGGAGTTGGCTGAAAAAATAACATATATTTTTTATTAAGACTAAAACGAGTAGTGAATTGATGTTAGCAGCCACCAGCATGCTATTGGCTCTGATGCCTCTGCTGTGAGATTTATTTATCATTTTATTAGAAAGATAGGTAACATTCTTTTAGAATAGGTAATATAAAACATTGTACCTACTAAAAAGAAAAGTATACTTTTTCTTAAAAGAAAAGGCGGTTAAGGTTGTAAAGGGTCTTGGAGGCGTGATGGGATGCCGATACCCTGATCGCAATAAAACTCCGAGAAATGCCCACTGTTTCCCAACGAATGAGTTGGGGGTTCTAGAAATAGAACTCAGCTCTACCAACAAATCCTACTCTCACGTCCTCGAAGACACAACAGTGTCGCGTATCCGCTGGATGCTTTGCGTACAATGGGTGTACGTGATGTAACCGACGAGAGATGGGTAAAAGGCGAGTTCCTGGCGCCTCAAAACTGGGACACATCGGCTAAGGGAAGAAACCCTACAGAAAATCAAACGGAGCAATGGGCCTGCAACCCATTATCTGTATTCTATACCGCAAAAAATCCTAATCAGCCTCGGAACAAGACGGAAAACTTAAGACGACAACAGCAACGAAAAAGGACAATGATTTTTGGTACGTGGAATGTGAGGGGTGTTAGAAGTAAGATGGAAGAAATAATACGAGAAATTGACAAAGAGAAAATAGATCTGATAGTACTAACAGAAAACAAAGAAAAAAGGACAGGGTACCCAAAATATAGATAAGTATATACACATATATGGTGGAGTAAAAAAGGAAGAACATGCGAAAGGAGGAGTGTCAATACTAGTCAAAAAGAAATATAAAAAAAACATCACTAGCTGGGAAATAATCAATGAACGAATAATAAAGATAAACATAAACTTAAAATCACATCGAATCTCAGTTATTGGTACGTATGGACCCAACGAAGATGCTAGAATAGAGGAAAAAGAAAAGTACTATGAGTCTTTAGATGAAACAATATCACAAATAGGCATCACACGAGAAATTGTGATTTTGGGAGACCTTAACGCCAGAACGGGCAGCAACACAAAACAATAAAGTTACAGGACCTTTCGGTGAAAACGTCTTAAATGATAATGGTAACAGAACTGATTGAAGTATGCCAACGAAATTCACTTAGAATCACTAATGGATACTACAAACATAAAGACATCCACACCTATACATGGACACAATACACCAGAAACCTTAGATCAGTAATTGACTATATGATCATTAAACAAAAAACACAGCTCAAAGTGAATGACATAAGAGTATACAGAGGAGCAGAATGTGGCAGCGATCATCATCTAGTTAAAGCGAAAAATATACATACCTAGATTTAGAAATGATAAGCATCAACAAAATGGAGCAGAAAATGACGAAGAGCTTACAAATATAGATATACCACACTACAATATTAATAGCTTGGAAAATCAAAGCACACAATATTTGTACAAGAGCAGATTGGATCAAGCTCTTCCTAGAGAATACGAACGAGAAACAACGGAAAATCTCTACAGAACAATAATAAATGGAATACACAAAGCGGCACAAGAAACTTTAGGTATCACAACGAAAAAGCGAGAAGTTAGAAATTACTGGTGGAATGATCAGCTAGAAGAAATGAAAAAACATAAACAGGAAGTATACCATAAGTGGCTAAATAACAGAGAAAACGAACAAAAAAAAAGTGAATATCAGCAAGCACGTAGTAAGTTCAAAACGGATGTAATAAACGCCAAAAATCAAAAATGGGAAGATAAATGTCAGGAGCTGGACACGTACATCGGAGGACGAAAATCTAGGGAAGCCTGGAGATTTATTAAAAATGTCAGAACTAACAAAAGAGAAGAAACTATGATAAACCCCATAACAACAATGAAATGGGAAGAGCACTACAAAACACTATTAGTAGAAAAAAGACCAGAATACAGTACCACATCACAAAACATAATCGAGATAACAGGACAGCCAATAAATATAAATGAGGAACATATCAAAAAGGCAATAACCTTATTAAAAAACGGCCCGCGCCCCAGGTCCGGAAGGAATACCCGCAGAAACTACTAAAAAATGGTACTGACAAACTAGCAAAAATAATAACAATATTATTTAACAGATATCTAAATGGAGAACCGGTACCACAGACATGGAAAGAGGGATGGATAACATCTATACACAAGAAAGGTAGTAAACAAGACCCAAATAACTACAGAGGTATTACCGTAACTAGCACACTAAGTCGACTATACGGAAGAATACTAAAAGACCTCATATGTGAAGAGTACCATCCATACGAGTCAGAGGAACAAAGCGGCTTTAGAGCAGGTAGATCCACAATAGACAACATTTTCTGTATAACCCAAGTAATAGAAAAGAGGCTGTCAAGAGCCCAAGAGTTGCATTTGCTTATGGTAGATCTAACAAAGGCATATGACACGGTACCCATTAATAGACTATGGGAAGTACTAGAAAAAACCAGCATAAATGTATCTATCATACAGGCGCTGAAAGAACTATATAGAAACTCGACATCTAAAATTTAAAATTGGAAATAGAATATCCAAAGGTTTCCTCGTCACTAAAGGACTAAGGCAAGGATGCTGTGTATCGCCAGTATTATTTTAATATATATATTGATGAAGCCCTGAGGCAGTGGAAGAAGAAGTGCAATGGAATGGGACTACCGATAGGAGATACGATACTCTATACGTTACACTATGCAGATGACCAAATTGTAATTGCACAGGACAAAGAAGATCTTGAATATATGACAAGGAAACTGATAGAGGAATACAGAAAATGGGGTCTGGAGGTAAACACCAAAAAAAACACAATATCTATGTGTAGGCAGAGAAGAAACAGAGAACCTGAACCTGGAACAGGAGACAATTACAAGCTGTAAGGAATATGTATATCTGGGAATAAAACTAACGAGCACAGGACGAACCGAAGAAAATATTAAAGACAGAATAGTAAAGGGAAGACAGGTGATAGGAGCCCTGAATTCGGTACTGTGGCAAAAAAATATAAGAACAGAAAATAAAAAACGAATTTACAACACAATATTAAAACCAGTGTTAACTTATGGAGCTGAAGTCTGGCAATTAACTAAGAAATACAAGGATAAATTACTAGCCACTGAGATGGATTTTTGGAGAAGGTCAGCAAGAAGATCTAGATTAGAACACATAAGAAACGACGACATTAGACAACAAATGGAAATAGAAAGAACAATCATAGATGACATTGAAAGACAACAGCTAGTATGGTACGGGCACGTAAGACGAATGGAGGAAAGAAGAATCCCCAAGAAAGTGTTAGAATGGACCCCCACAGAAAAACGAAAACGAGGAAGACCAGTAACCACATGGATGAAAGGCATCTCCAAGGCAATGTCGGAACGAAATTTGAGAGATGAACACTGCCATAATAGAAAAGAGTGGCGATTAGGAACGGAAAGGCGTAGAACGCTATAAAACCGGTTTAATTATAT
>CAKJVB030000107.1:0-44000 GCA_918026665.1 Diabrotica balteata | reverse complement strand
CTTTATTGTAGGGTTAAAAGTCAACCAAGTCAGCCAGAAAGTCTTGCAGAACTTTAAATATGCTTCGTGAAGAATATGAACTGTACGATACGATCGTTAATAATCTAACATTTTGAACGTTAGCAAACCGAATCCCTACATTAACTACTAATTTGCCGCCGTTGGAGTATGCAACCCACAATACGATCTCTAATATTTAATTTTTGTGACTTTAGAACATCGATATCGATGATAAGATAATCGATTCCCTTGTCAAAAGGGAAAAAGAATAATGTAATGGCCATTTTGGAACAGAACTTCCTGGAGATAAGTTGTTGAGTTTGCGGCAGGCAGAACTTGAAGGGAGAAAAAAGAATTTAAGTTATTTTATTATTTTTTTTTTTTTGGGAAAGGTGAAGAATTTTTTTGTTGTTGTTTAAGAAGTATTTAGTTTTTGTGCTTAAGAAGTTACGTTGGTTTATGGAAAATAAAACTTCCAAATAAGTTCTGGTAAGTTATCACACATCTTCCATTTAAATTTGCCAGTTCTCAATCGTCTAAATCTTCTCAGCTTACTGCAAATATCCAAATATCATTCCTATTTTTTTTTATATACAATTTATAATATATTCCAGTGCATTAACATTATATTTTGAGCCAAGGTCACCTAATGGCAAATATATTCTAGTTTTTGTTACTAGAACAAAAACTATATTAAATACAAGAACACAGAATAAAAAGTTTTTCTTCTCTTGTAGCCTGCCGGCTCCAACTTCGAGACTGAATTTAATTTTTATTTGGGAAAGGAGTTTTTTGATTTGCTGAAAGAATTACACTTTTATTTGGGAAAGAAGATTTTTTTGATTTGGGAAGAATTACAACACTTGGTTGGTCTGCCAGTCCTTAAAGGCTGATACACGGAGCATAGGCTGATCCATCTTAGAGCCCATCCACTACCTGAACACTGGACAACAGATTAAGTAACTCCCTTTCCAACAAAAGGGTTACTAAGAACCATTATATTTTTATCAACTTTATAATTTAAATTTCAATTTTTTATAATATATATCTTGGATACTTAGGCCTTCAGTCTAAGTGGGTTACAAAAACAGGTTTGTGCACAATCCCTGGGTAGTACCCTCAACTTGTTGAATCCTTTTACTTGTTTGAATTTTGTCATTCCCTATTTACTTTGTATTTATTTCTTTATTAATATTTTACATAACCCTTATGATAAGTGGTCAGGATATATTATCCAATGTGATGGTCATTTGTATGTACCTTCACATATCAAATTGATGTAATACTGTTCTAATGTCTTAACTGACTATTCTCATATTTTTAAACTGCCCTTTTGTAACTTATATAAGTATTTAATTATTTTATAATATTTTAATTATTATTTACTCCAAGTGAGTTATCCAAACAGTAATCAGACCATTTTACCTCATTGCCAGAGGACAGTGTAAATCAATTGTTGTATATAATTATTATATTTTGGGTCATTTTTTTAGGTAACTGTTTTTTGTAAATATATATTTTGGGGATATATTTTAATAATTGGTTAGTGTATATAAGTATAGGGTTGGGATAGTATATAAGATTGGAATATAGTGTATAAAGCATTTCTGATTTTTATTTGTTTCCTATCATCTTTTATTGTTCAGTTAATATATAACTACATATACCCCAAATTGGTGTGATATTCAAAATTCACCCTGGCGCCCATCTCAAGATCATCTTAGGATTGATCTAACTATCTTAGGTTACTACAGGCAAGCAAACGTGCCAACCTCCTCTCTGAGCACTACTCTCATTCTCTTGAGCTAAGCCTATTCTATTGTAGTAGGGTAGATCGGGGCTAGTTGTGACAGGGGCATGTTGTGACAAATAGTTTTATAGACTAACCATAGGTAGCAGCGTCGCCCGGTTACCCAGAATTCCACGTCCGCATGTCCTCAGTCTGTTTGTGTAGTTTGGTTGTGATGCTATGCGTTTCTGCCGCTTTATAAAATTATATGTCATTTCGTTGTAACGAAGTAAAATTTTGCTGTTGTCTTTGAATTGTTATTTCACTTTCAAACCACAAGGTAAGAAACTTATTCTAGTTGTAGTAGATAGTTTGTTTATTTCTCTCTAGTAAGACACAGTTTGGTTTCTATACGACGTGTCAAGGTCTGTGCAAGTGGCTTTATGTAAAATGGCGTACGGTGGGGCTAGTTGTGACGAAAGGCTTGGGGCAGATTGTGACAGTGTCACAACATGCCCCTACTAATTTTAATGCATGTTTATGGGTTTGTTACAGATAATGGTGAGAAATTATAAAAGGAAAACGGAACGTGGTCGGAGTAATATAAACAGTTACGAGTCGGCTTCGTTAGATGTTAAGTCTGGATCGTGTAGTTTAAGGCAAGCAGCTGAAAAATATGGCGTTAACCGGATGTCCTTACTTAGATATATAAAAAAACAACAAACCAATCCAGATGGAGTGGTAGAAATGGGTTACAAAAGACCTCGAATGATATTTTCACAACAACAAGAAGAAGAGCTCTGTGAATATGCTGTTCAGGCAGCGAAAATATTTTATGGTATTAGCCCAAAAGAAATGAAAAGTTTAGCTTTTGAATTTGCTATAGCGAACAAAGTTCTTGTGCCTGAGAATTGGGTAGCAACAAAACACGCCAGTAATGATTGGTTTACAAAGTTCATGCAACGTAACAATAATGTGTCTATTCGTGTTCCTGAGGCTACCAGCTTAAGTCGGAGTACAAGTTTCAACAAGCACAATGTCGGACTCTTTTTTGATAACCTCGAATTAGTATTAAGTCAAAACCATTTTACAGCTAATGATATTTGGAATATAGACGAGACAGGGACTGGGACTGTCCAAAAACCGGTAAAAATCATAGCGAAGAAAGGCGAGAAAAGAGTTGGTGGTGTCACTTCAGCTGAGAGGGGGACCAATGTTACTATGGTTCTTGCTATTAACGCAGAGGGTAACTCAGTTCCTCCTATGTTCGTTTTTCCACGTAAGTTTTACAAGGAGCATTTTGTACGTGATGGGCCAGTAGGTTGTTGTGGTACTGCTAACCCAAGTGGCTGGATAACAGGCCCGGACTTTTTGTTTTTTATGAAGCATTTTGTAAAAAAAGTAAGGTGCTCAAAGAAATCACCGGTTTTAGTTCTGTTAGACAACCACAGTGCTCACCTATATATCGAAGTCCTTGACTATTGTACAGAGCACGGTATTACTCTCTTATCGTTCCCTCCCCATACAACAAATAGACTTCAACCACTGGATGTTTCCGTTTTTGGTCCATTTAAGAAGTTTTTAAACGACGCCATGTGTGGATGGATGAAATCTCATCCTGGAAACACAGTCTCAATTTATGACATCCCAAGTATAGTGAAAACAGCATTACCTAAAGCTGTAACACCAACAAATGTTCAGGCAGGATTTCGTTCTACAGGAATATGGGAATTCAATAGAAACATTTTTAATGAAGAAGACTTTCTGTGTTCTTCGGTGACCGACCGACCTTTGAATAGGCCTATTGACATCGTAGATGGTAATGAGGAAGCCAGTGCTGGGCAGCTTAAAGAGTTTCAGCATCTCGATGAACCTGAACCGTCGTCATATTATGCTAACCAGCCAGGACCCTCCCATACCTATCAACCAGGACCATATCAACAAGGATCATCGCAGGCCAACCTACCAGGATCATTCCATGCCGAAGTTCTGCCTGTCAGCCCTATGGATATAAGACCTCTGCCAAAAGCTGGTCCTCGAAAAAATAAAAAACGCAAGAGCTTAACATCTGCAATTTTGACTAGCACACCTGTCAAGGAGACAATTCGCAGTGAAGAGTTAAAGAGGAAGGAAACAATAAAGTGCAAAGAGGATAAAATAAAGAAAAAATTATTTGACTCAAAACAACTGTTGCCTAAGAAAAAAGCAGCGCCAAAGAAAGAGACCGCAACAAGAAAAAGAGAAGACAGCTCAGAAGAAGAGGAAGAAGATTACTTTTGCTTAGTTTGTATGGGACCATATAAAAAGTCTAGGTTAGGAGAAGACTGGGTGCAATGTATGGAATGCAAGAGGTGGGCTCATGTAAAGTGCACAAAAGATGATCTTTATTATGTTTGTATAAACTGCCACTCTTCAGAACTACAAGTAGAATCAGCACAAATTGACGATAGCGATTAAGTTTTTTATTTTACTTTAAATTCACTAGATGTTTTTCTACACATTTGTTTCTTACATAAACATTTATCAAACATTTATGTATCTATACTTAACTATAAAATAAATTTATTATGGAAACTTTGTTATTATTCTCCAACTAAAGTTTATTATATTTAAAAATATTTACTGTCACAACCTGCCCCAAGTTCGTCACAACTTACCCCATATTGGGGCAAATTGTGACAATATGTGCATTTTGTAAAACTATTTACATACTGTAAGGTATTGCTTAAAAATTGCTGATGTTCCCAAATAATGATTCCCAATTAAAAATAGTACCTCATTAAAGTAATCTAACAGCCCTAAAAATTACGAAAAAAATGTTAAAAATTATTTTGTCCAAAGTGGCACAACTAGCCCCAGTCTACCCTACTTCAAGTAAATTTTATATTTTCTTTTGTATTGGTTACCTTCCCTGTTATTTAACCTTATTAAAATAATAATGAATTAATTTTAAATTTTATTTAACCATAAGTCTTACATAATTTCTAATATTGGCTTTACCATCTTAGGCTTTTACCTTTTAATTTGCAACAATCAGCTTCCTGGCTGCTGCCTGCCGAATCTTGGCAACCGAGAACCATGATGAGTACGGTGATGCTTGTCACTAACTGTCATGACGATATCTAGGTCTACTCTATGATGCAGTCGTCCCTCGTTGTCTTCTGCCGTTGACCATTGCTTGGTTCATCCGCCTTCGAGATAGATTTTTCTATCTCAGGACAAAAGAGTGCCTTACATCTAGCAGCTCTTCCACTCGAAACCGTTGGCAGTATTTGAATTGATTCTATATCAACTATTAATTTTCTGCACGGGGTTAAAATAGAGATTTTATCTTCTTCTTCTTCACGTGCCATCTCCGCTACGAAGGTTGGCTATCATCATGACAATTTTGACCCTGGAGGCTGCCGCTCGGAACAATTGTATGGAAGTGCAAGCAAACCACTCCCTGAGGTTTCTCAACCACGACATTCTTCTCCTACCTATGCTGCGCCTACCTTCAATCTTTCCTTGCATAATTAGTTGTAACAGTTGATATTTATTCCCACGTGTAATATGTCCCAGGTATTGTAGTTTCCTCATTTTAACACTCAATACGACCTCCTTTTGTTTGTTCATCCTGTCTAATACAACTTGGTTAGTTATCTTATCCTTCCAGGAGATTTTTAACATTCTTCGGTACGCCCACATCTCAAATGCCTCCAGCTTACCCATACATTGCTTATTTAGTGTCCACGCCTCCACCCCATACAACAGGACCGAGAAAACATAACATTTAAGCATTCGTATTTTCAGCTTTAGGCTTAGGTTACGGCTACACAACATTTGTTTCATATTGTTAAAGGCACTGCGGGCTTTCTCTATTCTTATTCTTATTTCTCTGGTGTATTCGTTTGACTCGTTAATATTTGTTCCGAGGTAATTGTAATTTTGTACTCGTTCAATGAGATTCTGTCCTACATGTAAGTTGATATTATTGATACGTTTCTTTGTAATTATCATGAATTTAGTCTTCTTTGTATTCAGTGACAGACCAAATTCTTCACTTGCTTCTAGATTTTATAGTAAGAAACTAAATAGTCAAAAAAAATTGAGCTATTTTTTCATAATAGGGATTATAATATTTTACAAACCTTCTTTATTATCCCCTAAACACTTTTTGCATTTTTCAGTGAACCACTTATAGAATCAATTCATCAAATTGTCAATTTTCTTTCGATTTTATTTATGCAGTAGGAGCACGAATTTGAAAGCAATTGTGACGTTAACAAAACCTCCAACAAAAACCAAATGAATGTGTAAGAAGTTTCTCCATTTATAACCGAATTGAAAAAGGTTCGATTTGGGGGAACATTTAAGCCCTCACAAACTTTTCTTGTTCTTAAATTATTTAGGCTCACTCAGAAAGAACAAGAGAGTTCAGGAGAGCGTTGCCGAGGATCATATCCATTTGATTTATTAATGGAAAGTGTGGGATCGGAACGAGAAGTATACTACGTGATGAAATAATTCAGAGTTTACCAAAGAATATTACATTTAATTATTGTAAAAAGCTTCATAATTTTACTGGCTTAATGGAAATTTTGAAATATGCAAAATATGTGCATATTAATGCAACAATTTTTATAGAACATGAAGTTTTGTGGTATAATATTTAAAATATATATTATATTAATATGTAATATATGTATTCCGCTATGGTTTTAATAATTTTACACTAATAAAAACTAGTATTGTTATCTAATAGTAAGCAGCAAGATAAATATTGTAATTGGAAATTGTGAGTAGAATATAATATTTTTATATCCTTTTTTTTTTTAAACAAGAAGCAATTATTAGAAAAAGAAAAAATGTTAATAAAAACTGATAAAACTTGTAAATAATAGAGGTGGGAACGAATAATTCAACAGAAGAACTGCGCTAAGAAAACATGTAACATTTTTTTTATTATTAATATATTAAATATTTCTAATTCCTTTTACCCCCGTGCGATACGCCTATGATCGTGTATCGATAGCAAAATATTGTAGATACCCAGCTAAAATGGAATTCCCTAATTAGGAATGGTTTTTAATCCTTCCGTCATAATATTCATTATGAAAAGAGTATAATGCGTTTTGGTATGCAGTTTCCTTTTCATAAATTGGTAATTTTCGTCGAAGGCCCGTTTCTTTTGACAATAACTTAATCCCAAGTATTGTCTGTTTCTTATGTCCAATTGTTAATACCGATTATTTTACCTCAAAGTTTCCAATAGTCGTTAAGGCCTTACCTTCTGAGAAACACATACAACTGTCCTATCATTCTTGAGTGGGGGAATATTTTCTTCTTCCTTTTTCAGGGACAGTTGGTGAAATTTTGAGTGGAACCAAGTTACTTGTTGGTGGGCCGTTGTTGAGTTAAGGCCAATATCTCGTGTTACGCTTTGCTCACTTTATTTCTTATCGTATCGTCTTTGTGAATTATTTTCTAAGTGTGTATACACTTTATATTTGAGTTTTCTTTCCTTAGACTATATTAAATTATATATAGTTCTACACTACCTTTAATGGTTATTAAATTCAGTGTTTAGTACCAGAAAAGTATTAAATTCAGTGAATTAAGCTGCCTTCGTCAAGATCTACTGTAAGTAATTTTATCTACAATTATCTGGGCGAGTAATATGGTATGGTACCATATCACCTGCCATTATCTGGACGTATCATCTAAATCTTCACCTGAAGATTGCCGATTTTTGAATGTAATTGAACCATTCAAGAAATTTCTATAAATATTACCTATGAACATACAAGTCTCAGTTTTTTATTAAATAATAGTGCGAGATAGTTAATTGACTTAACCAAGTGCGGTTTGGTTTATGTTTTCATTTCTGTAACCTTTTTGTTTTTTTTGTAAATTTAGAGTTAAGTAATTTTTGCTATCTTTTGTATTTCCTATAATTTTTGTTCATTATCTTTCCTATGATATCTCGAGATACGCCAAACTATATTTGTATATGATTGCCTTATATATCTTGGTAAAGGTATTTTTTTATTACATTATTGCTTAATTTTATACATATAACACCATTTCATAGTTGTGTATTTTTATTACTTGTGTTGCATTTAGCAGCATCATAATTTTGTGTTTAATATATTGTTATTGTTTTATGCATGTATTTTATTTGTCGGCTCCTAACAAGTTCCCTGATAAAATAATAGCTCTGAACAATTACTATCTTTAAATATTACTATGCTTTTGAACTGTAGAAAGATCAGGCTGATTAAGTTTCGTAGGTAAGTAAGTGTAATACTTAATATATTTATTATTTGTTTATATATTGCGTTGACCAGATTTATTTGATAATTTACTGTTGGTATCTTTCCTTGGGTTTGATCTCTGAACCTAAATATCTTTTCTTATCTCTTTTCTTTTCTAAGGTTTTCTTAATTTTCTCCTTAACCCCAAAAAATTGAGTGGCGCCCTGTTTCTATCTTCTCTTATCTTTGGTAATTTTACCCATCTATCTTTTTGTTTATTTCTGTATCTTTTCTAATATCTCTTATCCTATCTTTACCTATTTCTTCCGTTGGATCCATTCCCGGTTCCAAAAGCTAGTTTCGAACCCACGACTCGCTCTCCACCAACCATCTGGCTGCCGTCCGCAGTGTCTCCATTGGTTATCTTTCTAGCACCACCCAAAAAAGATTTCCGAGGTTACAAACAAATAATTTTTATGTTTTATTTATATATGTCCCATTACGTATATTTAAAACAGACATATGCCTCAGTTCTGAAACCTATTTTACGAACGAGTCATATACAGTGAAACTTGGATAATTCGAATCTCAGGGGAGCGTTAAAAAAATTAGAAATATCCAAAAATTCGAATTAAAAATATATCTAAAAAACAGTGATACCTACAAAAACATCTGCAAACGATAAAAATTAACAATAATTGACTATTTTTATCTTTTGCAGACGTTTTCGTTCCTATCCTTGCCCGAATTTTGTAAACCGAAAAAAATGGGCTAACAAAATTCGGCCAAGAAAACCAATTAAAACATTTGCAAGCTATAACAAATGGAAAATAAATGAAAATAAAAAGAAATCCGAAATTTTTAGCTGTTTTAAAATTTAGCTTCTCGGCAACGACAAAAGATTTTAAGGTATTCTAAGTTGAACTAACTATAGAGTGACTTAAGTCATTTTTACTTTCAAAGTACGGTCTAAGTTCTGTAATATGATTCGTTACTTTGGCTGCACTGCAACATCTTTATCCACATTGGCAAAATCTTTATAAGAGACGGCAGGATCAGAAATAACATCCTCCCAGCCGTTGACTGAAAGCAGCTTTTCTTTTAAAGTGTCGTTAGCGTTTTCTGTGTTCTACTCATTTTTTACGAAACTAGCTTTTTTAAACAATGTTAAATCGTTTAGGGTGTTACTTTCTCCCAAGCTTTCTTACACATTCGAGAGGCTTGAAGAATGTCTAATTTTTTTTTCAAGGGAGTTGCAATCTTCCGTCAATATGTTTTCAACCAAAAAACGTCTGTTAAAAGATTTTTTTGATGCCCTGGTCCATAGGCTGGAGAACTGAAGTCATGTTGACAGGAAAAAAAATAACTTTTACATTTTCTATTAGTGGGATAGTGTTGTAGGCGGCCGTACAGTTGTCAATAAACAAAATAAATTTTGTTTTTTCTTTTATAAACTTTTTGTCTAATTTCATTAGTTATTTCTCGAACAGATCCCTAGCTATCCAAACTCTTGCGCTGCTCACATATTCCACTGGTTTGACTTGACGTTCTTAAAATAACGCGGATTAGCCGACTTGCCAATCATCAGCAGAGGCAGCATTTCTGATCCGTCCATGTTTGCACCAATTAGGAGAGTGACTCTTTCTTTGCTTAGTTTTCCTCCGTGACATTTTTTATTTTTAAATGCCAGTGTTTTGGCAGGAGTGAATTTAAAAAAAGACCCGTCTCGTCAACATTCAAGATATCTCTTTGATCTATATCTGATCATCCTTCCATTTTTTTTTCATTCGTTGGCTTCTTGCTAATTAACGGCAGCACTTTCTTCACAAATGGATTTGAATTAAATTTTGTTGCGTTCTTTGAAGCCGTCTAGCCACCCTGTACAATTAAAATTGTTTTTCCACATTTCCATAACAAATTGTTCAGATTTGCTTCTTTAAGAGGATCACTCACGGAAATCTCCTTATCCCTGGCTTGTTCGAAGCATTTTAAAACACGTTTGGGTTTTTAGGCTTCCTTAAGAACTGGAGATTTTTTTCTTTATTCTTCAAGTAGGTATATCCACCTATTTGAAGAAGTAGGTGTGAATTATCATGTGTTAGGAGAAATTCCAAATTCCTAGGAATCTCAGATTTTTTCTTTGTCCCTTTTTCTACTTCTTTAACTGCTGCTATTTTTTTCGATAACGTCAAAGTCTTGTATGTTAAAAGTTTACCAAGCGACGATATCTTCGCTCAGAACGCAATGACATGCTGACGTGACTGCGGTACGGGTTGATCTTGAATGCCTTGAAACAAGTGGAGCCTGAGAATAGGAAAGAATACTACCTCTTTTCGCGGAAATTTCCAGCATGAAATTGTCATTTTAGGTTGTAAAAATGTTCAAATTATCCAAAATATAATTCGAATTATTTACGACTTTTTACCATTACTTATATAGGAAACGCTAGGGACCTGAATACAAATTAGAATTAAAGAAAATTACGAATTAGAGAAGTTCGAATTAAGCAGGTACCACTGTATTAGATTTAGGGGTTATAAAACTTATCCTACAACTCACCCTGATAATGCAGCCAAACAAAGTAGTGCAGTGAAAATATTATGCACTATATGCAAATGGGATACAGAACTAAAGAATTTCTGGCCACATCAGTAAAAATTAAATGATAAAAACTATGAGGTAATCTTCACAGAGATTAGTAGTCGGCCAAGACATCATCATCATCACCATCTTGGTGCTACAGCCCGTAGAGCCATCAAGAAAAATCAATATGTAGATTGCCTGATAAATCTATGTCAAGGACATAGATTTATCTTTGGAGGAGACTTAAATGCAAAACATACGCATTAAAGGTCACGACTGACTACCACCAAAGTGAAAGAATTTTTGGAAGCAATAAAATACATAAAATGCGACGGAATATCAACGGAAAAGCTGACATACTGACCTATTGACACAAATAAAATCCCAGACCTTATCGACTTCTTTGTAGTCAGAAATATTTCAACAAATTACATAAAGATAGAAGAAGTATTGGATATGAACTCAAACCATTCTCCAATTATTCTTACACTTAGTGACAGTATTATCGAAAAAGAAAGCTCCCTAGACTTGTGAACAAAAAGACTGACTGGAAATGTTTCCAGACAGACCTTACAGAGAAGATGAACATCTCAGTTCCATTAAGAACCGTTGATCAACTAGGCAGAAGTAGAATTACTCAATAAAAATGTACAACAAGCTACTCGAAACAACAGCACGAACAGTGTCGAAAAAATAAAAGGAAATAACTACCCGAAAAAAATCGGAGAAATGATAACCGAAAAAAGAAAACTGAGATGCAAGTGGCATCAGTCTACAGCACCAGTTGATAAAACTGGATCGAATATTGTCACACAAAAATTAAAAAGAGAAATAAAAAAATTAAAAACAAATCGGTTACATCTACCTAAGTGAACTATTAAATGATAGTTCACTTAGGTAGATTGATTACTCATTGTGGAAGGCTATCAAACGATTAAAAGTCAATCTTATAGAATCCACCAATTAAAAATACTAATGGTAGCTGGTCAAGAAGCAATATACAAAAGGTCACCTAAAACATACTTTTCAACTAAATAAATAACAATAAATAATTAACTGCGAGCTCCCGGATCAAGATGACATGGAGATTAGCTCTGTAACTTTAAAAAAGTATATTTGGAAATAAAAGAAAATATAAATTCAAAGAAAGACAAATTTAATCTAATAACTGTGGAAGTTTTAAATTAACTTCCAAGGAAAGCTATAATAAAATTATAAAACTCAAAATAAAATTAAATCTTATAAACGCTTCCTTAAGGCTGAGGTACGTACCAAAGATATTAAAGATGGCAGAAAATATAATGACACTAAAACCACGAAAAATTCCCAATCATCAGTTTGGGTTTAGAACAAGCCACTCAATGATAGATCAGGTGCATAGAATAACAGACATAGTAAAAAAAAAACTCTAGAAAAAGGAAAAGTCTGTTCCGCAACTTTTGACAAAGTGTGGCATAAAATATTATATCATAAAATGAGATGCTACTTACCAATACAATATTCTGAACTACTAGAATCATATATATCCGACAGATACTTTCTAGTTAAATATGAGGAAGCATATTCAGAATTAAGAGAAGTTAAAGCTGGAGTTCCACAAGGAAGTATCCTGGGGCCAGTGCTATACCTGCTCTATACCAGCAATATTCCATCATTAGAACCTAACACAATTGCGACATTTGCAGACGACACATGTATTCTAGCAGTCGGACAAAACGACGAGGATGCAGCAACCATGCTACAGAACTCTGTTGAACAAATTAACATCTGGACCAGGCGATGGCGTATCAAATTGAATGAAACAAAATCTGTTCATGTCAATTTTACTAACAAAAGAGAACAACATATCCAGTTAGTATAAATAGAAACCAAATACCTTATGCAAATACGGCAAAATATTTGGGTATGACATTAGATTCCAAGCTACGTTGGAAAGCACATATTAAGAAAAAAAAGGAGAATTAGAAATTAAGTTCAGAAAGATGTACTGGTTGATGGGAAAAAAATCCACTCTGTCTACTTATAACAAATTGTTATTGTATAAGCAAGTCCTTAAACCGATATGGACATATGGGATACAGCTATGGGGCTGTACAAAAGAAAGTAACATCCAAATTATACAACAATATCAGATTAAATTATTAAGGAACACCGTTAACATCTTGTGGAACTAGCGGTAGTGTGTTTAGACTTGTAGCTTGGGAAATGTTAGAGGGAAGGGGAGACGTTTTGTTCGAATTTTCTGATTGATTGGATTAAGCGTTGGGCAATTCGATGCTATGTGACCAGGTTTTTTACAGTAGAAACAAATCATTTTATCCGTGGATAAAAATATTTATGATCATTATTGTCAAATGGAATAATCAGGGATGTTGAATCTCAGAATTATCATGGGAGGCACAAAATATACTTGCCTGCGGAAGACCAAGATATGGTTGTATTCATCTACTGGGATGCCAGCTCGTGTTAATAATTTTGAGATTCTTGAGTCGAAGCATATATTCCTTGGTCCGATAATATCTCCTATGGATTTAACGTAGTTATATAACTTTAAGTCTTTTCTGAATGGATCACTATGGCTTGCTCCTTCTTTGGAAGGAGCATTTCGGTGCTGTTTTAACTGCTGCTGTGTAATAAATGGAAGGCTGTGAGATGTTTGTTAAGTAGATTGCTGTGACATGTTTGACGTTGTGGGATTATTTTCAGTCGGTGAACTCATATTAATATTTGGGGTGCCCTCGTAGTCAAAAGCAACCCTGTAAATCTTTTTAGTTTTGTTTTCCATTGGTGAATATTATGTTTAGCAACCAGTAATTACTCATCGTAATTCTGGCTGCCTATTCGACAGGTAGTTGTTCCTAATAATAGGTTTATGTTTATTGTACCGTACTAATTATTGATAAGAGGAGCAAAAAGGTTTGACTAAAAAGGTTGTGAAGTTTTTGCATAAATGAAGTAAAATGTAAATTTTACTCACCGAAATATTACTGGCAGGTGCACAACACAATAACTTTACTCCACTGTAATTCTTATCAATTAATATGAACTATTTCGCTATTTAGACAACAAAATATTGAAGAGGTTATCCGATTCGAACATACACGTTCTAGCTCGATTAGTCCAGTCCACATAATTAATTAGGATGATTATTAATATCATAGAAAAAGTATACATTTTGTAGTAGCTAGTACACGTTTAAGCTTCTGTAAATCAGTAGAAGTAATAAACCGTTGAAATGTTTGATTAGTGTCAACAACTTTATGCTCAGAGTCAATAAATAAAAATTGAGCTCGATGGTCAGAAAAACAAGGTTCAAATACGCCCACTCTGTAGATATTTTCAGAAAAATTTGTCATACTGTCGATGCAACTACTGGACTGGGATATAATTCTAATATATTCGTTTATAGTTACTTTTAGATCAAAGATTAGTCATTTTGAATGTCAAAAAAGGGTCAGATTTAGTTTTAAAATTTATATTAAAATCACTATGTATAGTTTCTGCTTTACTAAGCAAAGATGTTATGACATTTTTAAAATTCACCAAAAACAAATCAAAGTCACCTTCCCGACCTGTATACAGTTAAAATATTGCTTTTTATTGAAGGTACATAATTTACACAAAACTCAGAACTTTGCTCTACATTACATTCATTTAGATTAAGAGAAGAATACATAAGATATTCTTTTACTTAAATTGCATCTCCTCCTTATTTATTTTTTACCATACAAAAGAAATTAGATAAAGAAAAGCCGGAGATGCTAATTCATTTTAAATTTTCTTTACTTTGCCTGTGCTCAGAAAAACATATGGCATTGTCGAATTAGTTATTTAGATAAAAGTTTGTAGAAGCTTCTAGGTTTCTTCCTTCGTCTTCTTCGTGTGCTGAATATTTCTGTTGAAGTAAAATCTACTAACGACAGCACCTTTGGGCCAAATATTAGGACTGTAGACTTCGTCAATTTTATCCATGTCACTGTCAGTTCTATGCCATTAAACGCAGTTAAAAGTAATATCGGGTACCGTCTCACCTTAAAATTTTAGATCATCAGCTTCCATATCAACACCTGTACGTGACCTTGTCTAGGAATGGTGTTTACAGTAGACGATCCAATAATTTTTATTTGTTTTCTTTTTGCAATTGGGTATTGGGTATTGGGTATTCCAAAATGAGTGTCGTGTTTGTAGAATATTTTTATTTTTTTTTTCTTAATTACTCATGTATGAATGACGTAGACTTTGTGTTTTTGTTTAATGACATTTTAATGTTATTGACTGGTAGAACCTGAGTTGGTCGGGCCTACTTTATTTACAGTTTTTGCGCTATATGACGTTGGTATGGGTATGGCTGAAATTTTATCATATTAATCTTAATGCAGGCCATTCATGTTCCGACTTGTGGTACGACTAGTGGTCCAACTTCTGCAGTTGGATCTGAAATCGGACCGTGAGTGGGCTAGTTGGATTAGTTGGACAACTAGTGGTACGACTCGGAAATCTAGTGGGACGACTTGAAGATCCGACTTCCGACTGGCGACGAAGTCGGAGCGTGAATGGTGAAGTTGGAAGTCGGATCACAGGTTGGATCGAAAATTTCCTCAGTCAGTTGACCTTCGGCACCTGTTACGTATGAGATTTCTATGAAATTCTTTACGCAAAGATCTCTAGTTCGCGAATATTTAATAGAAAATAAACTTTCAATTGCACGAAAATTACCTTTTTGTTAGGGCAAATCATTTTCCTTTCTGTAGATCTATTTCGGACATTCCCATACAGGTAAATTTCCGATACTCCGGATTGGCTACGGAAGAATTATCAACAAACAATGAAAATTAAATCATAGTTGTAGCAAAGATCCCTAGTTCGCAAATAAATAATAGAAAATAACTTTCAATTGCACGAAAAATTATTCCTATTAAAAATATACGACACACACACAACAAAATAAATCCCAGCTCCAGTTTAAAACAAGTTTTTATTTTTTCTAAATAGAATATAGATTTTATACCTACACAAATCTTTAAAAACTATAATTTTTTCCTACATCTTAAAAAGTCATAAAAATCAAGAGTTGAAAAAATTAATTAGTTCAGCCCTAGACAAATAACTAGAGAAACGAAACCTAATTTTTAAACATACATATCATAACATACATATAAGAATAACAAGCACAATGCTGCCATTTTCCTTCTCCTAATTATATTTTGCGTAGTGTTTATTCGATACATTTTTTGATTAAGCGATGTACACCATCGTGAAAACAACCTAGAACTGAAGTTGGACCGCTAGTTGGAAGAAAGTCGGAGCGTGAGTGGAGACGAACATCCAACTAGTAGTCCTACTAATGCAGGCCATTCACGTTCCGACTTGTGGTACGACTAGTGGTCCAACTTCTGCAGTTGGATCTGAAATCGGACCGTGAGTGGGCTAGTTGGATTAGTTGGACAACTAGTGGTACGACTAGTGGGACGACTTGAAGATCCGACTTCCGACTGGCGACGAAGTCGGAGCGTGAATGGTGAAGTTGGAAGTCGGATCACAGGTTGGATCGAAAATTTCCTCAGTCAGTTGACTTTCGGCACCTGTTACGTATGAGATTTCTATGAAATACTTTACGCAAAGATCTCTAGTTCGCGAATATTTAATAGAAAATAAACTTTCAATTGCACGAAAATTACCTTTTTGTTAGGGCAAATCATTTTCCTTTCTGTAGATCTATTTCGGACATTCCTATACAGGTAAATTTCCGATACTCCGGATTGGCTACGGAAGAATTATCAACAAACAATGAAAATTAAATCATAGTTGTAGCAAAAGATCCCTAGTTCGCAAAAAAATAATAGAAAATAACTTTCAATTGCACGAAAAATTATTCCTATTAAAAATATACGACACACACACAACAAAATAAATCCCAGCTCCAGTTTAAAACAAATAAAATATAAATTTTATACCTATACAAATCTTTAAAAACTATAATTTTTTCCTACATCTTAAAAAGTCATAAAAATCAAGAGTTGAAAAAATTAATTAGTTCAGCCCTAGACAAATAACTAGAGAAACGAAACCTAATTTTTAAACATACATATCATATTATTATATTTTGCGTAGTGTTTATTCGATACATTTTTTGGTTAAGCGATGTACACCATCGTGAAAACAACCTAGAACTGAAGTTGGACCGCTAGTTGGATAGAAAGTCGGAGCGTGAGTGGAGACGAACATCCAACTAGTAGTCCTACTAAGTGGGACCACAAGTCGGAACGTGAATGGCCTGCTTAATAATAAATAAAAAAGAAATTAAATCTTGTTACTCCTCCGTACGCTTTTCTAGATGGAATGATAGTTTACTTACTGCTGCAAGTTCACTTTTTATTTTAGTAAGTTCCTTGTTAATCTTTATACACTGTTCACACACATTAACGTCTAGGTTATGTTCGACATTAAATGCTTTAATACCTTTTTGCACTGTTTTTGTTAATTTATTAACGTAATCTGATAATTGAGGATTAAAATCGGACAGTGGTATTATAACTTTAAATTCACTAATACGTCAATTATTTTCTGCTTTTTTAGCTTATTCAGTTCCGGCTACTGCGAGTTGACTATCGGACGCCATCTTGTAGGTTGAACAGTTGAGACAGTTTTTCTCCTCTTAAATTATTCAATTGAAGACTATAAAGTGTAAACACATAACAAAAATAAATCACTCGAGAAAGGCACTCCGCCGAAACAGCTGTAGTGATAAAAAATTATAAAAAATATTGTGTTTTGGTAACAAAAGTTTTCAGTATTTTATGGTTAGATTAAATGTTATGGTTTATTTACGAAATTGAAATTTTTTAATCCTGTGAATTATGTTATATTTACAAGAGTATACGAAAATAAAACTATTTGAGTATATCCCAAGTAATAAGAAAAGCAAAAGAAAATAATATTTTATATAAAAAAAGGTGCTGATCGGTCAGTGTGTGTGTGAAAGTTATGGAATTCTTAGGGTAGATAGAAAAAATCTTGAACATACATATTAAAGGGGTTCAGATGTTCAGTTCACGTAGACAACGGCGAGACAATGGGATTGTTTTTGATAAATGGTAGACATTTTTTAAAGCCTGCGGTGTAAAAAGCACGTTTTATTGTTTTTGTGCTTCTTTTCGCTGTGTTTGTTTTATTCATAGAATTCTAAGGGGACTAGTAAAAGAAAACAAAAATATTGCTGCTTCTATAACTAATATTGTTAACAGACTACAACTACATGTATGATTTAATTGCACAAAAAAAATCTGTTTAAGAAACTAAAGTAATTAGGATTTTAAAGTAACGTGAGAAGACTTGTAAAAACGACGTTATATGACATAATCAAAACTATTAGGTTCATGCGCAATAATGATAAATAATATTGTACGAAGTATTAGGCCAAAGCTGTTCGACAAATTATTATTTAAACAAATTGGCCGTCATATTTCTATTGAGGATATTTTTATTCTCCTTCTATTCTTCTTCTTTTATGTAGGCTTTAAAGCCTGTTTCTTTGTCTTTCTACTAATGTGTTCGTTCCACTCCTATTTCCGTTTTGTCACGCATCCATTTATGTCTTGCTATATTGCATGCTATTTTTACGTTTCTGCTTCTCTCGCTATCCAACAGACTTTTCCCTGATATTCGTCGAAGTATTTTCATCTCTGTTGTTTCTAGTAGTCGTCTTGTTTTAGATGTGTCAGGTCTTGTCTTCCGCCTGTATGTTAATATAGGTCTAATTGCTGCTTTATAGATTCTTGTTTTTGTGTCTTGTCTTAGGTGTTTGTTCTTCCAGATTGTGTCATTAAGAGATCCCGTTGCTTTGCCTCCTGCTTTATTATTTTTCCAGTAATTTCCAGTATTATTTTTTCATGTTTTCGATGGATTGTATAATGTTGATTGGTATGTTTCTTTTATACAGTAGGTGTAAGAGGTCTTCGACTTGAAAGCGATCGAAAGTCTTTGTAAGGTTTATAAAACATAGATATGCTGGTTTATTGTACTCGATGGCATTTTCTCTGATTTGTCTAAATACGATGTCTACGCAGGATATTCCGGATCTGAATCCTTGTTGTTCATCTGATAAAGTTGTTATGTTATTGATTTTGTTGGTTAGGACTTTTGTGGTAAGCATAAGTGCGGTGTTCAGTAGATTTATACCTCTATAATTGTTGGGGTCTTTTTTATCCCCTTTCCCCTAAAACTGATTTCTATTGTGTGTCTTAATTCAGGTACGTTATTGTGTTGATTATTATTTTCCTTTTCCTTAAACAGTTCTGTTAGGTATCTTTTCCATTCGTTTGCTGGTATGTTATTTTATTCTTTCAAGTCTGTGTGAAACTAATTTTTGTATTTTGAGAACGATTTCCGAAGTGAAAATTGAAATGTCAATAAACGTACTTTAACCTTTAGTTGTCGCTTATATCCATTTAAATAGTATTTAGTTAAACTCTAGAGTTACTGGCAGTGTGATTTATTGATTGCTTTCATTTACAATAGAAATCATAAGACAACTTATTAGCATATTTGATGATCTTCATAAATTGTATCACTCTCATTGTATCGTATTTAGATGTTTCACATAATCTTAAAAATTCTGTAGTGGTTGAATTGACTAATTTGATCACTAGAGAATTTTTAAGATTATATCGTCGGTGCAATGCCACACCCACGAATGTGCAAAATGAGCGTTAGGAGATATTCAACTTTTAAACTTTCAATTAGTTGACAAAATTCAGGATTTAATGCGACATTTTTTTTGTACTTTTAATATCAGATGTTATGGTTATATTTTAGAAATATTATCAGAGATTTTCGAAAATATCCATTATTTTTCGGAAAAAGTTACATTCGTGATTGCGGCATTGTAGTTTTTGTAATAAAATGCATATACGTGAAATTATATCAACCTTTATTATGGTAAAAGTGGAACAAAAAGTACCTTCTAATAATAAAAAATAATAACAATAAAAAAGATAGAAGTAATAACATACTTAGTAAAATACTTCATATTTTAGAATAATTTAATTCTCGTCTGAATCCTCGCTTTCATTTGGCTCCGGTAAATTGTCCTTTTCTTGCCCTGTATTTTTATCGGCATTTATAGAATTATAAAAGTTATGATAGTTCTTTGGAATTGTTAAATCATTACACATTTTCTGCAGATCTTTATATTTAGCAATCGCAATTGGCAACTGCTTATCATAAGCTTTCTTCAAGTCAACGTTTTTGGGTCGACCACGACTTTTCATGCAGTTTACTTGTTGAAATTCATCTCCAAAATTTTTTTATAGGACATTGTCACCATGGCATCGGTTTTAATGTATTGTAACCAGCAAACTTGTTGCCAAGGAATTTGGTCCAATGTATAGTTCTGTATTCCAAAGGATTTGAAATCAAAGACGTCATCAAACATTATGAATCTGACTTCAAATGGACGTGGATGTGTTCGAGCATTTCTTATTATCTGAGCCCAACCTTCTGGTGAATAAACAGGGACATATTTTGATTTTTGTTCGATTTTCGAGTGGAGTGAATCACACTCCATCTCGGTATGCCCTGTTTCAAAAAACTTGTGATCAATCGTTTTTAAATTAGTATGATCCGTAAGAAGTTTCAAGCACATAGCAGCAAAATGTGAATTTCTTTGTTGCCCGCCACACCCGTCCGACATCATTCGAACCTCAGTAATGGTTGGTATATTGATAATGTAATTGTAAATACACGAGGATATCTCGTTTGATCCCCTTTTTCCTGGGTTTCGTCCCAAAGGTAGCAGATTCCATTCTGATTCCCTAAGTTGTAGAGAGTCAGGTTGTAAGTAGCCAATTTTCGTAGGTAAAATATTTGTCCTGTTGGGCCCTTTGGAGTAAGCACTGCTTCGAGGTCAAAGTTAAACGATAGTACCTCTGGATTATTCTTTGAAATTTCTTTGTCTTCGTCTCTAGCCTCACGAGCTAATTGCTTCCTTAGCATGTGTTCGTGATGAGCCTGTTAGTGTGTTATTTTTTCCTCCTCTGTCAAATTCGTATATTTTAAGCACTTTTTTACAGTTGTCTTTTTTGGGTTTATGGAACCCCAAGTTATAAGTTCTTAACACTCGTCGATATTTTTTGAAAGAAACTGGATGGACATTTAATTCTGAGCACTTTAATTTGTACAATTTGTGCATAATAGAGACGTTTAGTGCAGAATTGCTTTGCCACAGCTCCGCGCATAAATGCATCTGTTACATTCAGTGTAGCCATAAAAAAGGCCCGGCATACTTGCCTTTTCCCCATTGACAGTAAACGAGTAATTCATGGTATACGTTCTTTTTGAATTTTTAATGTTTCTAGTGATTCTCTTTTTCTTTTGTTTATCAAGTAGTGTCTAGTAGAAACAATACAACGAATGTAAACTAAATCCAAAATCCACACCGCCACAAACACGTAAGTGTCACTTTCGCGATACGCAGTCGTAGTTTAACTTAATCACTACTCTGCCACAAACACGAAGTGGTACATACGCGATGTACGCATTGCAAATGATCAATACAGACTGACTTTCGTGAAAGTACGCATTTCATTCCCACCATCTCCTAGTCTTCAATTAAATTCGTGGTTGCAGCGGAGTGTAGGAATGAATGGGACATTATTAGTGGTGTACTTAGGTCAAAAATGAAAATTTTGCACATTCGTGGGTGTGGCATTGCACCGACGATATGTGACATCCAAATACGACACAATACAGGATGACCCAAAATAAAATATTTTGCTGGACATACCAAAAACTAGAAAAGATAGAAAAAATTAGTTATCGATATAATTTAATTGTTAAAGTAACAATTAATTGATTAAATCCTGATACATGGGCATTATTAAAAAATATCAAAAATGATAGGGTTAAAGATCTCTTTCATTAGATAAAAATTTAAAAAAATTATTGAAACTTTGTAATCTAAGTTCGTATGTGTCACAGAGTGTCTGCAGTACAAACATTGATTTTGTGTCAGCCTTGAGCTTTAAAAGGTAGGCCCTTGAGCACATGCGTTAGAAAATAATCAGTTACCTGTGATCACAGTCCACCTAATTTCTTATGTTCGAGATCAGCATCTTTGTAGACTTTGCGAGATCCTCCGTGTTGCTCTATTGTTTTTGCCATCTTTTAATTGACATTCTTTTTCTACTTTTCATCGGCTATAGTAAGATCCAGATCTCTTTTCTCATATAGATATTTTCTTTCAACACACGCACCGGAACATATCAAGTAATGGCCAACAAGACACAGTTCTGTAGGCGCGTGTCCCTCGCAACATCACTTCAGACCGCGTAGAGGACGATCGACTGTATATACGATACCGTATAAGGCTCTCCTACTTTCGGATTTAAGTCTCCCAATGTGGGGCATCACCCTCTCCAATGCAGCTGCACTATGTACAGCCTTCTGGGTCGCTTCCCGCACGTGCTCCCACTACTTTCCAATTCTGGTGCAACTACGCTTTACTTATTTCTTAGGTATAAGACACACCCCGCACATTGTAGTTCCACACTTTTTCTGCTCTTTTGTCCCGAGTTTCTCTCCTCTTTCTGCGCGAGTTTCAGTCTGTGCTGTGTCATCCATTTCTTGACGACGACGCACGTTCCGAAGCCGGTACTTGAGATCTGGTTTATCCCGCGTTACTACCAGCGCAGCGAGGTCATCCGAACAGTTTGTGGTGGGACAACAATAAATATTTAATTTAATCCCAAACCATTTTTGTTTATTTATTTTAGAATAGTCTCCCAACCTATCTGTTGTTTTTTTTTGGAAAAGAAGGGCCTTTTCTCTTTCCTCTAGCAGGAAGTTTTCTTAACGCGGCGTTCTTATTTCAAATAGCTAAAGGTCCGTCCTGTTGTTTTGTTTATCCATTTGTCAGGGATATTTCTGTAAGTACCCCTTTATTTCATTTTTGCCCCAATCCAACCCCTTGCCATTCAATTATCCACGACCTCAGCTCTCCAAATAAACCCTGAGTGCCGTTCGCATAAGTTTCGTTTATTTTACTTGCCCTATGTCTATACCCAATAATTTCTGTCCACAAATTTTAACCTCCATAGTAATAAACTATGTGGTTGGCAAAATATTTCGTTACAAGTCTGCTCCAGGATATGTTTTACAGTAGATGCCCGATGACTTCTTGATAATGATGAATCATCTTGATTTTATTAGGATGTAGTTCTAGTTGATTTCTTTTTCGTTCATCTAGGCTGAGCCATGTGTATAATCTCCGTGGATGATGTTGACAAAACATGTTTGTCATTGTAAGATTTTGTTCTTCACAGAATTCCACTAGACGGTGGATCGTGTTACATTTAACATACCTAAGAGTTTAAGTAATTTATTAGGTACAAATTTCTCAGCTAGTAATATTGTAAAGTTCTTAAAATCTATAGGACTATTTTATAAACTCTAATTTTGTAATTCTGTAGCCGCCGCTAATAACCATTATGGTGGGCGGCTGTAATTTCTAAATAAAAAAAAAAACAAAAAACAAAAATTGTAATCAATAATATTTCATAATTACAAATATTTCTTCATAAAATTGTACAAAAATTTACCCAAAAAGTAGTTTTAAAAATATTTTTAAATCTACTTTAATTGGGAAAACAATCAGTGCTTATTTTATTTCTATTATTACCACAAAGAATCTCCAGCGTAATCCCCTATTTCCCGCTCCCTCCCATTTTTTATTCTGTGCTTTGATGCTTACATAATAAATTTTTTCCAATTACCAATTAAAAAGTGTTTAGAGCGAAAATGTGGAAGTTAGCTTTCAGTCATTATTGGGATGGAGTCCCGCGGGAGATGCTGGAGTTTAATGTAGGTCTCCCAAATCAGGTCGATCTCACTACAGCACTTTCAGATGCTCTACCTCTGATTAAATTTAGTTTAGTGTCAATAAATTTCATAGAATGGCATGCAATTAGTTAAGGATTAAAATCTAATTAAAATCAAAATTAAACTTTGTGCACTATAGTGAGGCCAAATCATTTCTATAAGAGAAAGTAATCATTAGTTAACGTAATTTTGCCTTAAACACAATAGCTTTTTGGAGCTTTTATCAAGATATTAGGATATAATATTTTTATAGTTAAATATATATCTTAAAATACCAAAAGACTCATTATCACTAATTTGCATAAAATCGACAGATGGAAAGAGTATATTGAGGAACTGTTTAGTGATGAAAGGCCCGAGCTTGAAATTAACGAAGTAGTTACAGGACCTGACATAACTATGGACGAAATTGAACAAGCAATACGATTAGCAAAGACCCGAAAAGCGACGGGACCAGATGAAATACCGAGTGAAATAATAAAGCTCTGTCGAAAGTTCAGGTAAAATATCTCTCCTTCATATGTTTAATAAAATTTATGAAACTGGCTATATACCAACGGATTGGCGGCTGTCGACTTTTGTGACGATACCTAAAAAAGCAAATGCAAAAAGATGTAGTGACTACCGAACCATCAGCTTGATGAGTCATGTTTTAACGATATTTCTACGAATTTTGCACTCTAGGATGTACCAAAAAAATAGAACAACAACTTGGTGACACACAGTTTGGAATCCGCAATAACCTTGGAACAAGAGAAGCACTATTTAGTATTCAGGTTATAGTACAGAGATGCAGAGATGTCGGACATCCAGTTTATATGTGTTTTCTTGACTTTGAGAAGGGCATTGATTGAGTAAAACATACTGAAATGATAGCCATTCTTTAGCAGGTAGGTATTGATGATAAAGACTTACGCATTATTAAAATATTTACTGGCATCAACGTGCAACATAGATGGCTGAGACACTTCAGAAGAGCTTCAAATACGAAGAGGAGTAAGGCAGGGCTGCATTTTGTCCCGCTACTATTTAAAATCTATTCTGAGTTCGTTTTCAATAGAGCAGTGGATAATGTTCAATGTGGTATAAAAATGAATGGCGTCAATATTAATAATTTGAGATATGCGGATGACACAGTGTTAATTGCAAGCAATTACGAAGAACTTCAACATCTAATTAATAGGATTACCACAACGTGTGATGAATATGGCCTTAAGCTAAACACCGCAAAGACAAAGGTGATGGTCGTCAGTAAAACGCCAATACAACCGGAAGTGGTAACAGCTTATGGTGAACAACTGGAGAGAACTAACAGTATCACTTACCTTGGTTGTAATCTAAATGAGAACTGGGACATGAGCAAAGAAATTAGAATACGGATAGAGAAGGCCAGAGCTGCATTCTTTAAGATGAAGAAACTGTTATGTGGAAACAATATTACTTTAAGTCTGAAAATTAGATTAGTGAGATGTTATGTGTTCTCTACTCTTTTGTATGGTGTCGAAGGTTGGACTTTGACGGATACACTTCTCAAGAAACTGAAAGCCTTTGAAATCTGGGTGTATCGGAGAATCCTACGAATAAGTTGGGTGGATAGAGTTCGTAACGAAGTTGTTTTGCATCGGATGGGAAAAGTTACGGAAGTCGTCAAAACAGTTAAAAATCGCAAACTTGAATATTTTGGCCATGTTATGCGCCACCCAGAGAGATATAATATACTCCATTTAATAATACAAGGCAAGGTAGACGGAAGAAGAGGGCCAGGTCGAAGAAGAACGTCATGGCTTAGAAACCTGAGAGATTGGTTTAACAGATCCTCTGCATCTCTTTTCCGAGCTGCCGTCAACAAAATTACTATAGCCAATTTGATAGCCAACGCTCGATAATCGAGCACGGCACATGAAGAAGAAGAACCAAAAGACTAATTCAAATTATTAAATATATTAAGTGCTCCAAATCAAGATAACTTTTCATGCTTAACTTTTTACCTGAAGAGTATATGATTGAACAGACCCACTCTCACAGACCAGAGATTCAGTAATTATAGATTATGCACGGTTAGGGGAGAAAGGGATTTTTGGTTTTGGCGATAAGCTTGATGAAAATGAGATGTACAGAAGGACAATCCTAAGTGAAAGAAGAAATTCTAAAGATAAGTTGATTATTCATCATGGAAAATAGGTAATTGTGATGACTCTAAATTTTGTTATTTTAAATGAATAATAGGCAATATAGGGGGGGACTATACATTCTTGGGGCCAGTAGGCACAACTGTCATAGGTTTTGCATGTGTATTAAGACCGATGTTAAATTTAGAAGATAATCTTATTATAGGTTATGAATATTTTTTTGACCATATTTCTCTAATAGTGAAGATGACTTTCGACAATGGCGTTTAAAGATCAACTAGTAAAGTTTTGCCACTGCTTCCTAAAATTACTTGGAGCCAAACTGATTCGGAAAATAAAGAGAAATAATGTCTTGTGAAATTAATAGGGTGAATGAGTGGACGGATCAACCGGAGATAACTTTAGAGTTACTACAGCAATGTATAATAATTCATGTTTAGACAAAGAAGGAGTGTAAGCATAGGTAGCAATGGTTTGATGGTGAGTGCGCAAGAAAGCAGAAAGCAATATATTATTCAAAGATTAGATCGACTTATGGAACGAACATACATGTGGACGTTAAACAGAAATTCAAGAACCTTTGTGACTTTAAAAAGAAATAATTGTATATTAATAATGCTGCTTAAGTTTGAAAGTTGGGCCATAGGGGAAGTTTACTGCAAAATTTTGCAATACATTTAAATACGGAGATAGCTGCGGATCCTGTGTTAGATGCAGAATCGTTTATCCTCATTGAACATTTAGACCGGTCATTAGTATAGAAGAACTTCAAATGCATTGCAGTCTTTAAACCAAATAAAGCAACACGATTTGATATAATTGCTGGTGAGTTCTACAAGTTTCTCCCAGAAAACGGAAAAGTGCGTGTAATTAGGCTTACTAATATTTTTTGTCAAACCAGACTTTCCCCAGGATTTTTTATAATGCAATAACTGTTCCTCTTTCTAAGAAAGAAAACATGAAAAGTACATAAAGATGTGACAACTATTGAGGCATTACCCTCCTAAATACGGCTTACAAAGTACTGGCTTATATACTTTATGATCGTTTACTAGTATATACTGAAGAAAAAATAGGCAAATACCAATGAGGATTCAGAAAAGAAAGGTCAACAATTGATCAGATTTTCTTTCTCAAACAAACCTTAGAAAAGACATATGAATATGGAATTGATACCCATCACCTCTTCATAGATTTTAAAAGCGCTTATGACAGTGTAGACAGAAGCGCACTTTATAATGCCATGGCAGAACTAGATATTCCGTCGCATCTAATAACATTGGTAAAGGCAACTCTTTTGAAAGTTGAATGCAAAGTCAAGGTACAAAACAGAGTGTTAAGGTATTTTCAAACACGTACTGGATTACGCCAGGGAGACAGTATATCGGGCCTATTGTTTAATATCGCGCTAGAAAGAGCCATATAGATATCGGGACATAACAACCAGAGGTACGATCATCAATAGAGTGTACAGATATTGGTCTACGCAGATGACATTGACATAGTAACACGGACAAAAAGAGACCTGATACAGGCTTTTGAAACATTAGAAAAAGCGGCAAAGACAATGGAACTGCAGGTCAACGTATCAAAAACAAAATACATGAAGGTCAGGAACAGCACACAAATAGCGGCACCACAAGATCTGTGATAGAAGCACACACATTCGAAGGGGTCTCGGAGTTTATATATCTTGGAACACAACTAAATAACAGCAACCTAGTAAGCGTAGAAATTAAGAGAAGAATATACCTGGCGAACCGATTACTTTGGACTAAAGCAATTCTTAACATCACATGTAATTAGCAGAAAAACCAAAATACTAATATATGAAACTCTTATTAAACCTGTCCTGACATACACGTCAAAAACATGGACTATGGTAAAAAACGACGAAAAGCTGTTAGGCAGCTTTGAAAGAAGAATACTTATACTGAAGGAGTACAAGAAAGCGGGGAAAATGCAACATCGTCCGGTCTAATAAAATTAATAGACTAAGGTGGCTAGAACACCTTGAAAGAATGGACACTGGAGACCTCCAAAGACAGATATTATACCAAGAGCCAGTTGGAACCAGGAAGAGAGGCAGGTCAAGATCTAGATTTAAGACTCAAGTCGAAGATGACTTGAGGAATCTCTATCTATCTATCTAATCAGCCTTAAGCGCCCACTCTTGGGCATAGGTCTCCCTGTTAATCTCCATTCCTCTTTTTCTTTTCTTTTTTCATGGTCTCCAGTGTAGAATTCGCTTATTCCATCTTTCATCTTTTTGCCGGAGAGTGTGACCGGCGAAGTTCCATTTAAGTTTTGCAACCTGTCTTGATACATCGTTCACCTTTGTTTTTTCTCTGATCCATGAGTTTCTTTTCCTGTCTTTAAGACCGATACCCAGCATCTGTCTTTCCATTGCTCTTTGTGTTTTGGATATCCTGTCGATGTTCTCCTTTGTGAAAGTCCATGTTTGTGAGCCATATGTGATAACTGGTAAAATGCACTGATTGAATACTTTCGTTCGCATATATTGAGGGAACTTTTTATTTTTTAGAATATATGATAGTTTACCAAATGAGGCCCATGCTAGTCTAGTTCTTCTTTTTATTTCTTCTGTTTGATTGTCCCTGTTCAGCTTTATTATCTGTCCTAGGTATATGTATTCTGCCACCTGCTCTAATTTATTCTGTTTGACTACTATTTCTAATTGGTCTTCTTGGTTTGTCATAGTCTTGGTTTTACTATAGTTCATCTCTAGACCTACCTCTGTCGCTTTTCTATCTAGTTCCTCAACCATCTTCTGTAACTCTTCCTTCTTATCTGTTATCAGGACTATATCGTCTGCATATCTCAAGTGGTTCAAGAGCTCTCCATTTATTCTTATTCCGTATGTATCCCATTCTAATTTTTTAAATATGTCTTCCATAGCCTGATTGAACAATTTTGGCGATATTGTGTCTCCCTGCCTGATTCCTCTTTCGAATTTTATTGGTTCTGTAGCGTGTTCGTTCGTCAATTTTATTGTGGTACTCGCATTTTTGTATATGTTTGTTATTAGGTCCGTGTACCTGTAATCAATTCTGCCGTTCTGTAGTGAGTTTTTGATGGCCCAATGTTCTATGCTGTCAAACGCCTTTCGGAAGTCTATGAATGCCATGTATAATGGGATTTGATACTCGTTCGACTTTTCAATCAGTATTTTTACTGTTAGCAGATGGTCGCTAGTACTAAAACCCTTTCTGAATCCCGCTTGTTCTCTTGCTTGGTATTCGTCAAGCTTAGTTGTTAGTCTATTTGTCATGATCTTCGTTAGTAGTTTAAATACAACACTTAGTAATGTTATAGGTCTGTAGTTTTCTAAGTTCTTTCGGTCACCTTTTTTGAACATTAATAGTGTCTCCGCATCGTTCCAGCTATCGGGTATTTCTTTTGTGGTCAATATTTTGTTCATGAGGATATGTAGGACTTCTCTAGTTGTTTTCCCTCCTCTCTTCAGCATCTCTGCAGTTATTCCATCTTTTCCAGGTGACTTATGGTTTTTTAATTCTTGAATTGCTTTCTTGATTTCTGTTTTACTTATTTCTGGTTGTAGGTCAGAGTTTATATTCTTTATTTTTGTGTTTAATTGTTTAAGAATTTCTTGCTGTGGTTTATGTCTTGTTCTGTATAGGTGCGTATAGTATTCTTGTGTCAACTTTATTATTTGTTTCATATCATTAATGGTTGTTCCTTCGCTGTTTGTCATTTCATTTATCTGAGTTTTACCGAGTCGTTGTTTTAAGCATTTCATATTTTTGTTCTGCTGGATTACTCTTTCAATCTTTGCTTCCTGCGTTTTTCTCTTGGTTTCTTTTATGTTTTTTCTAATTGTTTTATTGATTTCAGTATATTCTACTGTGTTTCTTTTGCCTGTTCAAGTAGGCTTCTTCTTGTCTTCATCAGGTTTTCTACTTCTTCTGAGATATAATTGTCCTTTTTTGTCGTCGATTTTGCAATTCTTTCCCCGGCCTGTAGCAATGTAGTTGTTAGTATTTCATTTATTTCGTTTGTTTCTTTATTTATTAAGTCGGTTGTATTTGGGATGCATTTTTTTATTTCTTCTTTGTACTTTTCTTCGTTTTGGCTAAGTTTCTCCATATCTAGTTTTTGTACGTTTTTGATTTTCTTTCTGGTTTCAAATTGGCTGTTAATTTGTATCTTAGCCTTCACCATTCGGTGATCGCTGCCTGTTGTGAAACGGTTTAGCACTGTGACATCCTTGACTACGTATTTTTGTGTTGATAATATGTAGTCGATCTCGTTCTTAGTTTTGGTGTCAGGGCTTATTCAGGTCCATTTTCTCTGTGGCTTCTTGTTGAAAAAGGAGTTCATGGCGTAGAGTTTCCTTTCCTCCATGTAGTTCATCAGGGTTGTCCCTCTTTCGTTTCGTACACCATATCCATATTTTCCTATTTTTGTTTCTTCGTCATTTAGTCTTTGTCCTAGCTTGGCGTTGAAATCTCCCATCACAATTGTTAGTCGGGTCTTTTCTTCATCCAATGCTTTTGATATTTCTTCATAGAATGTTTCAATGTCTTCATCTGAGTATGTACTGGTTGGTGCGTATATCTGAATTAGTTTCAAAGTTGTTCTTTTAAATTTAATTATCATATATGCCACTCTATCTGATATTCCTTTGATAGTTTGTACATGTTTACCAATTCTTTTATTGATTATAAATCCTACTCCGTTTTTTGTATCGTCTGGGTTGCCCTTGGAGTACAGTATACTACCAGATATTAGTTGAATTCTGTTTTCTCCTTTTCTTCTTATCTCTGTTAGCCCGATTATGTCCATGATATCTTGGATATTTCCTCTTCTAGCTCATGTACCTTTATGTCGTAGTTCATTGATCTTATGTTGTATGTTCCAATGTTCAATTTTGTCGAATATCTACCTCCCCCAGAATCCTTGAGTCTCACCGTTTTCGCGATGTGGGAGTCTGAGCTGTTTACTCTACCCACCTAGGGTATTTTGACTTGAGGACTCTAGGGGTCCAAAATTGGAAAGCCAGGGCAAAAGATAGGGGGAATACTGACTAATTCTTCAACAGGCCAAGACCCACAGAGCCAAAGATGAGTTAAATACATGACCCATGTATTTAGTGACTTCAAACATGTAAATCTAGATAGTACGGATGATGGAATAGTTATTCCGAAAACGTTCACTGTTATTTTTGCTTAATTTCGATAACCTATAAAAAACAAAGTAATTAGATACCAACACAATCATTAGATCTCTGTAAATATGTTAAAATACCTATACAAAAAACGATTGTTTTAAATATCGAATATATCGACCATTTTGACTAAGATATAAAAATATGTTTCTAAAAAAAATTTAAGAGGGGGCACTACTTATTTAAGCACACTGTATATTTTGCACTAATGCTTTACTTGTTAAAAAATTTTCACTTTGATTCTATATCAAACTGCCGTGCATTCCAAACAAACAAACAGTTTTATTGAATAATATTGATAGTAAAATCAAGCAAGTTATCAAGGATTAAAGAGAATACTGTAGGAACATATGCATAGTTATACACATATATCTCTATCTAAAGTTGTACAGTAGGTAGACTATTAGATTAAGGAAGTTTCTACTTAGAACTTCCACTCAACAAACTAATTCAGCGTTGATAGCATTAGACTGTTCTCTACAGCCCACGCTTTAGTTACCCCACATAACTTACGATGAGATCTGCTTGCAGGTGTACTTAGTATTTGCTAAATAGAATATAATATGAAAGCTAGCTCGTTACCAACATCAATATAATCAACACCATTATAGTACAGGTAATAAAACTAATTGGTACAATTAGCCTAGCATATAATAATATAAGTTAAAATATACTTTTTATTAAGAGGGACTAATAAATCACTTTACATTTATCACAATTAATTAGTAATTTATTGTAAAGGAAGGAACATAGAACTAATTAAACAAACCTTACAAGATACTATTTCTGCATTGGAAAAACGGTCAATGAAATGTGGAATGAAATTTTGTTCCAACAAAAGTAAATGTATCCATTTCACCAGAAAACGTAATGTTAGTAGTCCAGAACTTACAATATTTAATACAAAAATAGAAATAGAATAGAAGTGTGTAACTCATTAAAGCTATTGTTCTGTGGTCTGAGCAAGTTGTTGAACTTGGTTTTTTGGGAATTGCTACAAAGGTTTATTGACAGTATATACAAGCCTTATTAGATCTAAAGTCGATTACGGTTCAATAGTGTATGGGTCTACCAGTCAATCGCTTTTAAAAGAGTTGCAAACAATCCAAAATTCTGCTGTAAGAATAGCCTTAGGAGCTTTTTGTACCACACTTACAGATAGCTTACTATGTTTAGTAGGAGAAATGCCTATGGAATTAGGAAAAAAATATCTTTGCCTGGCATATGCTGCAAACGTTTCAGCAACTAGTGAAAATTCCGTCAGAAACAATGTCTTTGCTTCTCGTTTTCACACAAAATATCTTAACAAAAAAAGATTTAAACCTCCTTTGTATGAAAGACTTAATATATATATATATATATATATATATATCATATATAACCAGTAATAATATTGACTTCCCTAAAATATACCAAACCACCATTTTAACCGGTTTGTCTTGGATGGTCAGAAAGCCCTTCCTAGACTTTAGTTTAACAAAGACTAGTAATCAACTTAATGCTTCATCTATAGTTAAACAATTTTACAGTAAGATTGATGAGTAACAGAATTACCAACATATTTATACTGATGACAGGTGCATACTAATAATAACAGATTCCTTAAAATTCACTAGGAAACTTACTTCCTGTAGCTGGCTGTATACCATGTATCACAAACATTTTTATTTAAAATCCTTTATTAAAAGGATAATAAAGTACCCAAACGGGCTATATCACAATACTTGGTCCTGAGACAGAGTATCTACGAAGACTTGTTGATAGCAACTGAAGATTCCTTAAATTCCATGAGTAGCTTAGGCACCATTTACCCCACTCATCCATTGTTGCGATTGGTAAATAACCATTTGTACCAACTTCAGCAGAAGAATTTGATTGTAAAATTTATGTGGATTCGTCACATATAGGTATTTATTTATTTTATTTATTTATTTATTAAAACTTACAAACACTACCTAGGTAGTAATTACATGTAAGAGTGCTCATTACTTGGTATAACAATATACACATAAAAAATACAATATACACACAAGTACAAAATAAAAATACACAAAATAAAACACATTAAAAAAATGACACAAGTTAATAAAATTTTAAAAATTGAGTCCATTACTTATCATACTTATTCATAACATTTTTTAATATCCCTTACAATACAGGTAAAGAGGTCTATATCACAGATCTTTATTAACTCATTACACTGATATTGCATATAGTTTATTATTGCACAAGAATTATATGGACTACAAGAAAATAGGTCATTACTGTTTACCCTTAGGTTGACCTTTGGCACATGAAACCTAATAAAGTTGATCAAACCACATGTCTTATATTTAACATTGTTAATGATATTATGAATAAACACAACGCAATACATGTTTCTTCTTTGCTCTAATGACTGCAAGCCAAATATTTGAAGCAACTCTTTTGATGGCGTAAGGTGAGTATACACATTGTATTTCTTAAGGTATAAATACCTTAGAAATCTTTTTTGTACCTTTTCTATATGATTAATATGAACTTTGGCTTCAGGAGTCCATACCACTGATGCACATTCCAAGTTTGATTCCTAGATACTACACAATTGTCAATTATATAATTATTTTGAATGTAATCAATTTTGCGAGTAAAAGATATGACTCCACACTTTTTAATATTCAAGATCATATTGTTGTCCCTAAACCATTCCACAACTGAGGTCAGGTCCTCCTGTAGTAACTGACAATCATTTGAAGTATGTATAGTCTTAAAAAGCTTAAAATCATCAGCATAGATCAGACTAGAAGAAAATTTAAGAGATTGTGGTAGTGAGTTGACAAAAATTAAGAAAAACAAAGGCCCTAAGTTGCTCCCTTGGGGGACACCAGATGTAGCCTGAAATTTATCTGATAAACACCTACCAATTTTGACTCGTTGAAACCTTGATTCCACATACGATTTTATAAATGTACAAGCATCATGCGAAAAACCAAACTCATTCAATCTCGATAAAAGAATGCCATGGTCAACCATATCAAATGCCTTTGAGCAGTCAGTCATTATTAAATCTAATTGGAGTTTATTATTTATTGCCTCACTAGCAAAATTAGAAAGAATGCACAGATTACTAGTTGTGGATAACCCAGGCAAGAAACCATGTTGTTCTGGAGCAAATTCATTTTCAAAATTTTTCAGTATATTCATATAGAGAATAGATTCAAATATTTTAGCCAGGGAATTAAGGATACTTATAGGACGATAGTCTTCTATATTGTTTCTATTACCTGATTTAAAAACTGGAGTAATGGTAGCCTCTTTGAGTTTGTCTGGAAAGGTGTTAGTTTTAAGAGATAGATTAAATAGATGTGATAATGGTTTTTGAAATATATCAGAACATCCTTTAAAGATATAGGCAGGGATATTATCACTACCAGTGGCCTTTTTTGGCTTTAATTTTTTTATACTAACCTTCACATCTTCTTCACTAATAACTGAAAAGTTAAAAGATCCCTGTGAACTACCCTGATGTGTAGATGATACCTGATAAATTGAGCTAAAATGATGAGAGAAAGCCATGGCAATATCCTGAGGGCCTGTATAGGTATGATCATTTAAAGACATCTCGTGAGGAAAACCGCTGGTTTGTCTCCTACTTCTTATGAATGTCCAAAAACTATTTGGGTCATGCAAAATGTTATCTTCAATATTATTTTGATGCTGCATAAATTCATTTTTGATTTGCTTTTTAATAGTATTTCTAAGACTCCTGAATTTATTGTTATCGACAGCACTAGCTTTTCCTATTTTTATATGTTTGCTTAATTTGTTTTTTTGTCTAATTTTTTAATAAGGTCTATACTTAAATAAGCTGGATCGTATCCCATATTGGATTACCCATCATCAAATCCACTTCTTTTTCTTCTACAGTATTACAGCCCAAATTGAGCCTTGGTCTTCTTTAATTTTTGCCTCCCCCCTTGCTTGTCTGTGGCTGATCTTCTCCATACATCGACTTCTAACAGGGCTTACGCGCTGCTGTTTACTGTGTTTTTTCAGCGCTTATTTGGCTTTCCAACTGGTCTCTTTCCCTGAATTCTAGCATTAAGTGCTCTTTTTGGTAGCCTATCATCCTCTTCCATGTATGGTAGCTTAAGTAGTTTCCGAAAGTTTTGTCCTGTATTCCTTCACGTTTCGTAACAGTGTATTTTTCCGGGAGTGAGTTCTAAGCTCACTGCCCAACTTTCTTAATTTACCTGGGCTTAGGACCGGCAGCGATGACTCCTGTGCTACTCGATCCACCCATTTGTCACTACAGGCGGAGTTATGAGATCCACTATAATAAAAAATATTTTATTTTGTAGTAAAAGGGAAGGAGTTTGCAATATACACATCAGACCCAGTGGAAAAAACTTTACAGGGTAAAACAATACCTGCAAAATTATTTATTGGATAAGTACATTGTATTCGTAAGTAGACAGTCAAAAAATTTAAATCTTGTGGAGAAAAGCACTGTCTCACTTTTAATTAGTACCAATTTGACCGTACGAAGTCGAGTTATAAAACGAAACATTTATTCGCTGCTGTCGAGGACTTTTCATGAAATTTTCCAATAAATAAAACTCAACTCTTCCAATGTAGCGCGAGCACAAATAAGGACGTTTTTCTCGCATAGGTACCCTTTATTCGAATCAAGTAATAATCGTAAACGTAAAACAACGATTCAAATCACTTTTACTACGGAATAATAAAGATCGCAAGCGAATCAACGGCGGCCCAATCTAACGAAACTTATTTATACGACTGTCTCCAGAGCCGAATCTAAAACTTTATCTCAATGAGATATTTAGAAAACAGTCTTATAGGAAGAAATAGAATATAACAGAAATATGCCTTGCTATCTTTGTATTTGTCTTTTTTTATAAAATTGTACACTTTTATGGACAAAGCTTACAAAAAGTCAAAAAACAGTAAAAAACAATTTACAAATCACAAAATAAAAGATAATGAAATAAGCAATCCATTGCAAACGTTATTGTATTGTTTGACCCCATTATATATACAATGGGGTCAAACTTGCCCCTTTTTGATCACCAAAGATTAACCTACTTTACATTCATTTTCATATATTGTAGCGGTAAAATTTTCTCAAATTTGGAATTTTAGAGACTACTGTACTTATGGATTTTCGCGACAAAGATTGACAATCATCATGGCTATTCTGATCTTCAAGGCAGCTGCTCTGAACAATTGCCTTGAGCTGCAACCAAACCACTCTCTCAGGTTTTTCAACCAGGAAACGCGTCTTCTTCCTACGCTTCTTCTACCTCTATCTTCCTTAAATTATGAGTCTCAAGATGTTGTATCTTTCGCCTCTCATCACAAGTCCGACATATTACAATTTTCTTGCTTTTATTAGAAAGCCAGAAATATGAGCCAGAAATATTGAGCACAGTAACTAAATGTACCGTCCATATAAATCGTTTCACTGCCACATAGAAAACGAATGTTAGTATTACACAGAAGATGATAATGTTAGAACTTAGTTCAACCGCAAATATAAAATTCTCGTCTTTAAGTGTTTTAATATTTATAATATTTACGTCTTTAAGTGTTTCTTCTTTAATTTTGGGCAGTTTCAGTTGAGCCATTCGCCGTTCACTGTATATTTGATTTCGTATTAAATTAACGTCTTTAACAGACATGTGGCTCAAGCAATCTACATTTTCTTTCAACGCACTATGTATGATTTTGGACGGCCTTTAGGTCAAATTATCCTTAGCCTTCTTTTGGCACTGCTACGCACAATCTGTCTATTAAGCGTCTTGATATCACACTCGTGATTATGTTCTAGATTGCTTCGGATTACTAACTTTTCTGGCCCTTTCGTGAATATCTTCGCTTTACACGACCGTTTTACGCACCTCCAATACGTTTCTCCCGATTTAAAAATGAACATGGAAACGTTGAAATTTCCAATTTCACTTTTCACTATTTTCTGACAAACTAATATTTTTTATAGTAAGTAAGTAAATTTCAATGACCATCATTAAACCCTAATTATATCTAATATCTGGTACCTGCGATAATCCTTCCGGCAGCGTCCAAAACAAGGGTACTTTTAAGACCCTCAGGTACTTCAGCATCGAAAACATGCCCACCCGATGTTAAAAGGTGTATGTTAAAGAGTAAAAGTGAATAATTCTACCAATTTAAATTGTACAAATTATGGGTATCTAGAAGTCAGTATTTAGTGTATTTAGCGAACAAAAATATCACTGATTCTGAGTTGTTATCTGTAATTTACTAAGCACAGGAAAAAGGTAAGTTAAATTTATGATAAATTCCACTTTAGAAATTTTGGGCTGATTTAATAAAATGCAATAAATTTGTACTTTCACAACTTTCAGTATCCGCTATTACCATTACTGATTCTGATGATTTTTTATTTTATATCGTTTATTATCTTGTCAAATTTTTTAATTTTTGGAAAATAATTATGTTGCACAAAAATTTAGTGCAATATAAGTTTATATAACAGAAATTTACAGATTCTTCTTCTTCTTCTTAGGGTGCCTGTCCATTCCGAACGTTGGCGATCATTCTGGCTATGATGACTTTGTTGGTTGCTATACGAAATAGCTGTGTTGAGGTCTTTCTATACCATGCTCTCAGGTTAGCAAGCCAGGATATTCTTCTTCGTCCTGGGGCTCTTTTTCCTTCAATTTTACCTGCAAAATGCATTGGAGTAGCTCGTATCTGCCTTGATTTTCATTATATGTCCCAAGTACTCCAGCTTACGGCTCTTCACGATGTTGACCAAATCCGTGGTTGTGTTTATCTTCCGCAGTACTTCTTCATTGGTGACTTTATCTGTCCATGGTATCTTCAGGGTTCTTCTGTATAACCATAGCTCAAAGCCTAAAGTTTTGATAGATAGATAGAAATTTACGGACTATCGTTAAAAAACAGATTATCCTTGAGGGCAACAGCAGGACAACTAACTTTATTTCCAATTATTTTTCACTTTTTTATTTATTTATATAATTTGTTATTTAATATATGTAAAGTTAGGTACTCAAACAAAATTCCACATAAATCCATTCAAATATAAAAAGTTATTAATTTCTGAAGTAGGTATCATAAAATTTTCAAATGCGTTTTTCCATAAACCACATAACTATTTAAACATATAAACCACATAAACATTTTCCATAAACATATCCAGGATGACCATAAACCCCTTCAAAGCTCAAGCAATATTATTCAAATCCCCTTACTGTATTGACATCCAGGGCCGGATATCACTTTTGGGAGGAAACCTCATTCTCAGGAACTCGGTTCTCTATTTGAGAGTTCGTTTTACAAGAAATCTCAACTGGAAGACCGACGTCCAGAAATCACTAGATAGGATGAGACAGAGGTTTAATCTCCTGAAAGTGCTAACCGGTAAAATTGGCGGAACGTCTTCCAAAACTTTGTTGCACACCTACAAGACTTTTGTCAGACCGATAATCGAATACAAGGCATGCGTTTACATTTCTCTCAAGAGCCACCAACTGAATGCCATCGCAGCTACAGAACGTAGAATGCTAAGATACTGTATGAGAAAAGATTGGTCGTATCCATCAGCCACATACATATGGCCAACATCACGCCAATCAAGGACAGAATCCTAACCCTCAGCAGGAAGTATGTCCTAAGAACCATAGCTGGCTCGAACAACCGAGCAAAACGAACATTAAAGACGCCTTGCAATCATAGAGGGCAAATACTCACCAGGTATCCCACTAAGAAAGTTCCGTTTCCTCCAGCAAAACTTCTACATAACACTGGACATGAACTTCCTGATGAGTATTTTGAAATTCTTGAAACATTCCCATCAATATCGCAGATAAAGACTGCGCGCCAAAAACGCTGATAAAGAGCCGTTCCTACTGTATGGCTGGTAACCCCTGAAGTACCTCAACTGGCATGCTAGGCAATCCCACTTCTTCTTGTGCGTTCTTATCGATTCTTATCGATCACACATATAAGCCACCTTCTTTTCCCCTGCTCCTTAGTAGTCCACTACTTCTTAGCTCGTGCATCATTTAATTGACGTTTATCACATCACCACAACTCCGTTAAAAAAAGGAGTCACCCATTCCTTGAAGAGGCTCAGGCCTAAACAAGGTTAAAACTCATGTGTCATGTTAATGCGTTTTTCTCGAAACTACATCATTTTACATATAGTACTGTAGCTTTGAGGCAACGACATGGTTTTCTGTTTTTGTCATACTATATTTAAAAGTTTTAATATTATTGACTGTAGATAAAAAGAATTGAGGAAAAAAGTCTTTGTTTACACGATAGTATTTCTCGTATTAGGTTAATCCTTTTCCAGAAGGGTTATAAAAAGCTTCATATAGCGAGACAACGGCAAGCGATGTACACCAAATTAAAACTTTACAAGTTTTATAGCCTCTTCCAACAAATTGCACATTTTTTACTTTTTATGTTATCACCTAAGAACAAAGGTGTTAACTTATCCTATTGTACCGAATACAAAAAGTTATTAGTACAACCTTCTTTATCCAGGCGGATCTTTACGACTAATTCCATAAAAAAGATCTCTTCGTAAAGATTATAACAGCCATAAAAGTTTCTATGATGATACTCATTATTTGGGCCTTTAACAGAGAATGGAGAAAAGTACAGATCCGTATTTTCGACAATTAACAGCCCTTTTACGGATTGGTAAATTAAAGAATTACTTGGCAACAGGTGAATAAGAAAATAACACGTATGATTTTTATTAACCTAATAAAGTTTAACAGATTAAGTTTTTTTTGTAGAGTTGATTATTATATTTATTCTTAGCTTGTTTGGAAATAAGATTTAACCTCTGATACCGACTATACGAGTTGTCTATGTTTAAGCCGCAACCAGACTCGAGTTTTTCCTTCTACAACAAAGCAAAACAAAGCAATATATTTAAAGCCCCTTTTAACAAGTTGCATGGTAATCACGCCTATGGGCGTCAAGATATCGCTTCAGTCATATGCAGATGACGCACATGTGAGATTTTAAGATACCTATGTTTTGTATTGTCTAGTATAAATACCCTTGTGTATAAAAGTTTATTTTTTGGAAGAGTTTGTAGAGAAAACTCTCTTTCCTCTAGTATCTCTACCTCTAGTATAAAACGGTTTTTAAAAACATTTTCTACCTTTCCTTCTACTACCAATAGTTCCATAGTTTCCGCTTTTATGGCTAAAGTAATTTAGGTATCCTTGGTTTACTTTTTTTATTAGCCTGTCGTTTATATAAAGCTGCTTTAGAAGTGACAGGTTGGTCATGTCAGACCAGCTACGGCATTTTTATATACATAATGTCTTTGTCTTACTATTGTTGCATTCTCCACATACGATGACCTCAATATAACAATTGAGGTCATCAGAAAGATGGAGATAATGTATTCTGTTCAATCCAGAACTCGCTGGTTTCCCTTTTTCGGATTGTGTATGTATATCAAATAGAAAAATGAAAGCCAGAAAACTATATTAAACTCTATTTTAAAAAGAAGTATAAGCAAACATAAATATACATAACCGGACACCCAATTATAACTAAACAAAAGTTTATACAAACTTAAATATTAAAAAAAAAAAAATTTGCACCATATTACAAACTTCCAAGTAACCCTTTAACACCCAGACTGTATGGTTTACCTAAGATACACAAAGAGGGCATTCCTATTCGTCCAGTTGTTAGTTTCATAAACACTCCAGTTTCCATCTTATCAAAATTCATATTGAATCTTATTAACAACATGACGAATTTTACCCTCGATTCTCAGTCAAAAATACTAGTCATCTAGTCAACAACTTACAACAGATCAATCTTCACCCCAACATTACTATGCTATCATTTGATGTCAGCAATCTATTTACCTCTGTCCCCAAACAAGAAACAATTAATCTGGTTCACTCTCTTCTAACAAACAATGCCATCACCCAGTCTACTACTAACTCCATTATCCAACTATTACAACTTTGTTTAGACCAAGATTTTTTTGTTTTTAACAACAAATATTATAGACAACCTGATGGCTTAGCCATGGGTAGCTGTCTCTCCCCTCTATTAGCTGATGTATTTATGGATCATTTAGAATCCACACAGATTATGAAAAATCCTGAAATACTCCATTGGTTTCGTTATGTTGATGACTGTTTAGTCTTCATTTCAGGTAACTCCAATTCAGCTGAACTATTACTTTCTAAAATTAATCAAATTCACCCCAATATCAAGTTCACCATGGAACTAGAATCTTCCATGTCAATTAATTTTCTTGATCTCACCATTACCAGATTAAATGACCACTTCGACTTCAGTATCTATAGGAAACCCACACAGACTGACCATGTAATACCCTTCTCATCTAACCACCCCATGTCTCATAAATATGCAGCTTTTCACAGTTACATCCATCGCCTGGAAACCATTCCACTTTCTCATTCAAACTACACAAAAGAACTAAATATTATTAGACAAATAGCAGTCAACAACGGTTATGATCATAACATCATCAATAAACTCATCTATAGAAAACGTCGTAGGAACCTGCAGGAGGCCGCGTTCCCCGGGGATCCTACCACCAAACCCAATTATGTTTCACTTCCTTATCATCATGAGAGTCTTTCTGGGGATATTAGAAATCTAATCAAACGATCGGTTGAAAATATTCATGTTTCTTTTAAAGTACCTAATAACTTGGGTCAGTATATATCCAATTCCAAAGACCCCATCAATTATATGAACCGTAGTGGTGTTTATAGATTAAAATGTTCTGATTGTGATGCCACCTACATAGGAAGAACATGTAGATCATTGTCTTCACGCTCTTTAGAGCACATAAAAAGAGAAAATACTTCCACTTTCTCTCAACATCTTAAAGAACACAACCACACTCTCAATATCCCAGAAGATGTCTCACTTATTCATAATATCCCACAAAAAAACTTTCTCAAACTAGACCTATACGAAGACCTAGAAATCATTAAAGAAAAACAGAAAAGTCCAAATTGTGTCAATCGCCATGTCTCATTCAATCGAGATTTTCTTCCGCTCCACCGTCAACTATTTTCATAACCCACTCTCCAACTTTACTTCTTCATTAGTATTTAAATTTTCGTCCTCCACTTATCACCCACTAATCGTCCTTAGCCCTCTCTAACTTTGTTCAATATATCCAACTCCCCTTCTCTCCTCACTTCTGTCTAGGCACCCAACATTCTCCATGCTCCTTTTCAACAAAATAAATTCAGAGCAGATTATTCCACTCCCTCTCCAAAAACAATTTTCCATTAACATACACCTTCACCTACTTAACCACATATCTTCACCTTTTCTTACTGTATTTTTCTTTTCTATTATAACTCCTTTTACCCATCCACTCTCCCTCAGGGTTTGGTTTTCGGGTCTCTGGGTCTTCGCCTCTTGTAGTTTTTCCACCTTTCTCTTCACAATAACAATTAAACATCACACATCTTTAGTAAATTTGACAGATCCAACTTAAACATAACTACTCTTACAGTTTCATATGTTCTCACAATACACCCCAAAAGCCTATTAAACTCACATACCTACCTAAACTCAAATTTATAACTCATCCCTTTTTTATTTTATATTTCTCAGGCACCAAATGTTCCTTTTAACATATAGGGCCTCTTGTTTTTTCTTGAGTTAGAATTTGAGCAAGGTATTAACAATACCATACCAAACCACCTTTCAGCCATCAGTTTTCTGTTGTTCTGGCATACGTGTCCACACACAAAAACAATCTACCATCTTTAATTTTCACACATAACCAGCAATTCATGTTCATGTACTTATAACTTGAAAAATCTTTTATTTTTATCAGGTGCCAAATGTTGTTTTTTGACATAGAGGGCCCTCCTTGCTTAAGTTTTAAGTTAAGTACTACATCAACATCACACCATAATCACATTCTTATCATATTTAAATTTCAGCTCAACAACAGATCTAAACACACTTTTTACTACAACATTCCTCATTAATAAATCTTATAGGACCCATCTTCCTACATGTGCCTTTTTTGCCATTTTTTACCATTTTCTAGGTACCAAATGTTACACAACATACAGGGCCTTTTGATAAAATTTTTTAGCTTAGAACAAATAAATCCATACACATGTATAGTTGGTTGCCTACTGATCCTACAAAATTTCATAAACTCCAGTTTACCCACATTAATTTTTTAAAAACCAAATTTTTCAATGTTTCCAATATAGCCATATGATTAATTCACATTACAGACTACAACATTGATGGTTGATACTGTTACATTATTATAATTTTAATTTTTTCAATTTTAAATAATGCTGACATCTGTCATTTTTAGACAACTACCGTAAGTTACACTGACTGCTCTGACACAACATCCGTTCTAACATGTCAACAATGTCTTTTGATCAGTTGTTATCAACAGGTCCTCGAAGACACTTCGTCTCAGGACCATTTTACCTATGTAGGGTCATACGTCGCCATGTTACCAATTCCAACGGTAACTTAAACATCATAATTTGTAACCACATATAATGTAAAGCAAATGTAAATTTATATCATTTAAAGGGTTTGGACCCATATATTTTGGTGGCTCATAGCATGTATACCTCGTAAGTATTAACCACAATGTTCTTTAACCTTAGTCAACATTTTAAATTCAACGTTCTTTTAATTAAAGTGGTTATTTACTTTCAGGTTTGCACTGATGATGGATTTAATAATCCGAAAACGTTTTGCAATATCTTTGTGATAGCCCGTTTGGGCATTTTATTATATACCTTTTATAAAGGATTTTAAATGAATTTTTTAAATATTAGTTACTATGAAATGACATCAAAAAGACAACCATGTTAAGGATACAAAACTGTGGTAAAATAAACAACCCGTGTTGATAAAAGTTAAACAAAATACAATCAAACATAACATATATGAATTATGTATGAATGTAAATACAAATATTAATAAGCTCATTTCAAAGTATAATCGGTAATGAAATACATATTAAGTTAATAATGAAATTAATACAATTAGTAAACTCACCACGTAAAAGCTGTGATATGTATATAAAAAAATAGTGAAATTATTACAATTTAAGTAATATACCAAGTGAATTTACTTGATATAAACATGCACTATAGCACCACCGCTATCGCAAAAGACGTCTTCACCGACGTATAGTAACCACAAAAAGT
>CAKJVB030000106.1:3766-45000 GCA_918026665.1 Diabrotica balteata | reverse complement strand
TACGACAAGCGTATTCTAATTGTTCTATACGATTGTACTCGCGTTTTGCGTTCACTTTATCGCGTATCCCTGAGGGAATTGTCCGCACTTCACTCGCGACGTCTTGGCTGTTTTAATGTCCGTTTGCCAATTCCACGTGTCGAGTTAACTATATTGATGCGTTACTGCTGCTGTCTGCCTCCATTGGTCTGTCCTTGCTGGGTGGTCGTCTCAGGTTGATACTGCTTTGCTTTGTCGCATTATACTTCTGCTACATTGGTCTCTGGTATGTGTTTGCTGCATCTCTTTGTTTGGCATCGTCGTAGTACTGTGTCTAAGTATAGCTTTTCTATTTCTCTTTGGTAGGATTGTTTGGTGTAAAGGAATTTGCTATTTATGTAGGTCATTTGGTCTACGTTTTGGGGTAGGAGGGCATACTAGGATTTATTTTGTGTTTACTAGGAAATTTATTAGGGTTCGGCGGTGTTCAGTTTGCCATACTTCTGTGTTACATATTATAGCCCTTTTGTGTAGCATTAGAGCAAATATGTTTTTATCTTGTTCTACTATTACCAATTCTTCTAGTGATTGTTTATTAGTGATATTTTCAACATGCCCTCTGTAAAGTTGTGACAATTGACTTTCACAACTGTTGTGTTTGTATTGTTCCCAGGTTATTTAGCCTATTGTAGAGTCGTATCGATCGGTAGCGGTGTATATTTCAGCATTCTTCTGCTCCTGTCTTCTTGATGTAGCTGTCTAGTCCTCCATCGACTATGGACGTGTGGCTGTACATCCCACAGTGGAACATGAGTCTCTCCATCGTGATGAGTCTCTCCAGTGTCACAAATCGCACTGTAATTACTTCCCGAACGGTCGCACTCCCGTAAGCAGACTTTAGTTCGCATTAGTACTTTTTACGCGTAAGTCCAAACGCACCTTAACCTATAAATACATGTATAGCTGCTTATTGCAGACAATTTTAGCGATAGCTTTACATAAATCTGACTTATAAACTAACCTACAGTGTATTGCATATTAGTATGCCTATTGATTCTAAATTGATAAATAAATTGATATCTAAACCAATATTAATATGTTAATAATTGGGACTTGTACTTTTTAAATATTTACAATATAATATATCATCTTTCTGTTATATATACACCCTGTATATTAGAGTCATATATTTTTAATTCTCAACTTGTCATCACTTATCGTATATAGTTACGTATGTGTAACGAATTTTCCTTATTTGAAAAATATTTTAATTACTATATTTACTCTTAATAAAGTGTCAGAAATTTTTGTAATATTTCTCATTCTTTACCAAATCTTTTTAAAATAATTCAAAGGTGAAATTTATTTTGATTTCTCGTCAAACACAATGACTTGTTTTCAGTGTTATGATATTTATGTTTCAAGGCTATTAAATTACGTTTTGCTGAGGGCTGAATTTTTATATACTCACATTGTTGATGAAATTTGATACTGACTGATATAATGAACTCTTGGTGTCTGTTTATAACTACAATATTTATTTTTTTTAATTAATTGTTACGTTTTTTTAAACTTGACCTTTATTAGTTGTTTATTTACCAGTGGTCTGACTCAATCTTTATACTACTTTCTTAGTTGATAGGAATTAAAGTCTGTCAATCAGTTTTGACATAGCAATAAAGGATTGGCGTATGGTATCTTACCGATCCAGCTCTTACTAATCAACAGCAGCTTAGACCCCTATAAACTTTAAATTAATTTACTTATTTCTCTTTCTTAAACTTGCTTTTAGTTATGATCTACTATTATGTTTTCAAAAAAAATATTTTCATTGAACTGTGCTAATATTTAATTATGAATGCTTATATTACCTGTGTTTTGTCCTTCGCTCTTTGTTATTGGCGGATTTTCTTACTTATTGACATTGTGTACTACTGTTGGGCAAAAGTTTATTTATAATGAACACATCAGATGAGCGAGATAATAAGCTGAATATATTACGTTAATATTACATATATATTTTTTTTTTTTCTTTTAACTTATACTTGTAATGGTATATCTTTAAATCGGATTTCTAACTTTATTGAGTTCCTTGTTAAAATTTTAGTATTATTCGAGCGGCCGTCCCTTGTAATACCAAGCTTTCAACTTTTCTTATAGTTGTTTTGATATGTTTCGCTATTCATCTATTGCGTCGAAAGACATGTCTTTGTCCTCATCGCTCTGTGTTATTATTGCTGTCTCATTCTTGTTTATTATTCTGTTGTATGTGTTCCATCCTTTCTTTTTCATTTTGTGGAATATGCGCACATTTTCTTTCGGGCATCTTGCCTAGTCTATTCTTTATTCGTTCTGATCTTTTTGGTTGGCTGGTGTCTCCCTGACTTCCTTTTCTTCTTCTCTGCGGTTTGTTAATTGGAGTTCCTGGTTCCCATAATGGCAGTGTTGACACCTTAGACGGGTCAACTCTTTCTTCTTCCGTCTCTTCTTTTTCTTTTTAATTCTCCTATTTCTTCTTCCTCCTCCGTGGAATAATCACTTGTTTTATTCTCGTAATATTTCTTTAAAGTATTGACGTACACTACCTGTCTATTTTTTTCCTTTTTTGTACCTACTGCATACGTCACTGGTCCAACTTTTTCTATACTTTGAAATGGTATAGATAGTACCATTTTTCTGTAACTTCTTTGAAAGACTTGTCGTGCTACCTAAGTCTCTCAGATATACCTTGTCTCCTTCTTCAATTCTCTCAAATTCAAATTTTATATATTTATATTCTCCTGTGTTTTTCTATACACTATTTTCATTTTTCATCCATGTCCCTGTCCATGGGTTTCCTATTTCCATATTTTCCTATAACTTTTCTCATTTTTGCTCTCATGCTCGTGCCCCTGGCAGTCGTCGCATCTCTTCACATTTCACATATTTCTCAATATTTATTCCTAATTCGTTCCAGAAATAATCTTCTCCTATATTTCTGTACTATATATCCTATTTATTCTTCCATATCCTTCCTGTAACATGTGGAAGGTATTAATTATAACTCTTCTTTTTCTTCACTTTTCCATTTACTTTATTAACGAAAATCACAATTCCAGATTCGTTTCGCGTTTTTATTACATCCTGTAGATACTGTATTGTCGTGCTGGAGCCGCGGGACTCTTAGCGGGTTGGGATTCTAGTACCACCCTAGCTTATCCCTTAGCAGCGTCCTTCTTGACGTAAGTTTCACCCCTTAAGGTCGAACCATATACAGCTTGCCCACATTCTTGTAAAAAAATATACTTCTGGCACTGTATTCATCTTCGTATGCTGTGTGAGATATGCCTCTATTTCTGTGGCATCCCACCTGTGTCCACTAGATTATTCCTTCTTATTTATGGTTCTGCTTCTTTGTCTCAAGCAAAGAAACTGGCTTAAACTCTTCTACATTCAGAGTACGTTCCATAAATACATAAATAAAGTTCCATAATGTTACTTTAACGATAGTAACTAACTATGAATTTTCCGTCTCCAGCGAGTCCTTGCCTTAGCAACGATTCAGTGCTTCAGTGAAGGCCCTTAGGTCTTCCTGTCCAATTTGCACTTTTCCCTGGTACATAAACTGTAGCAAAGTTACTTTAAACGATAGTAACTATTATAACTTTTCCGTCTCCAGCGAGTCCTTGCCTTTAAATATGGGCCACAGCCCAAAGAATCACTTTACGTGCTTCTATGCATTTTCCTAGCGATGCAAGCTCCACGTCTACTAAATCTTGACTGTTCCATAATGGATCCATTCCCGAACTCGTATGTTCGTGAAAATCATTCCAAAATAGTGAAAAAGATTTTCCGACGCCACATCCCATTTAAATTTTATTTAAATATGGGCCACAGCCCAAAGAACCACTTTACGTGCTTCTATGTATTTTCCTTGCGATGCATCCATTCCCGAACTTATATGTTCGTGGAAATCATTCCAAAATAGTAAAAGATTTTCTGACGCCACGGTCATTTATCTTCCAAAGCTCCATTAAATTCTTTTCCCTCTTTTATATGTCCATCTCAGTATGATGTGCCAATTTATGAAGTTAACCAACAATTGTATAAAGAATTAAATTTTTGTTAAAATAAAGAACTTAGAAATATACGCTGCCGAGCTTAAAAACAAATCTGTATAAAATATTAAATAATCAAATCAAATAATAATCGATCAATCAATCAATAGTCAAATATCAAATAAGGTGTTAGTATTTATTTTTTTTTTTTTTTTTGAAAATTAAACTCTATTAAATTCTTTTCCTTTTTACGAATTGAACGTTATTTATAAATCCAAATATCCCATTTACTTTAGCAAAGTCATATCTAATTTTTCAGTGTATATTACTTGACCAAGCGCGTTTAATATTTTTCAAACACACGTCGAGCAAATAGTATCATATTTCACTTTCACTTGATACATTAAACAAAAGAATTTGATAATATTTATGTAAACCGTTAGTTAGTAAAACAATATTTAAAGAATTTATATTTTGCGCTTTTTGAAAGCAATAAACTCGTACACTCAAATGAACTTGATCTTGACCTACTAACTTAAATTCTTTATATTCAACTAGTTAGTAAACAATATATTTATTATTTCTTCGAATAATTATATCCAATTCATATAATCGACTGATAATTACTAATCTCTGTTATGCCATATTGTATCATATGTTCTGTTAGACAGTATAGTTTATATTTTTAGTGCAATATTATGGTAATTAAAAAAACAATTATATAGAGAACATCATATAATGTGTTAGTATGTATTTTTGAAAAAATTTGTACTTGTCATCTCTTCACATATATCATAAAAGCAATTCACCTATCTTAATTTAGGATTCTAAGTCTCGGGAAGGAATTGATATGAGGTTATTTTCCAGTGATACAAGACAAAAAAAAAAAAATCTACTATATACGAATAATTTGTGTAAAACCACTAACAAGTTTATATAACAAAGAGAGAAAAAGGATTTTCTTCCAGAAGAGGGAGTCCTGCACTCCACACAATATTTACTGGATACCTCACTGTTTCTTTAATCTGTTGTCGTCTTAGGAAAGAGAAGAAAAAAAATTGGATGTCACTGGCGAAATGAAACGATGAAGGCTTCTTATAGCTACAAAACTTGCAAAAGTTTACAAGGATACTGAAGAAGTGACTTAACTATCCCTATTTACCGAAATTCCCCCAAACCGGGACCGCTGTCACCAATGTAGTAATCTGCTACAGATTTACGAGAAGTGGAGAGGGATTAAGGACTTCTATGTATAGGGTCCTGTAAAGACTGTCACCAAATGTAAAAATACAATAGATCCTCAAGGGATGCTAACCCTGCGAGCGGCTGCAAGGAATACTGGTCACACTGGTCTGGAGGGCTGGCTCGTCTTCGTGGATTTACGAGAAGATAAGGGATTTCGGGATAGGGGTAAGAACTCCTCGGTCTCAGGTCCTGTAAAGAGTAGAGGTTATGGGCTTACTTTTGAAGCCGGAGATATGTATACGCAGAATTCTCGTGTTCTCCTAGTCTCTAGTGAGTCGGACGAAGGAACATAAAAAAAAAGAAAGATATTAGAGTCAACAATATATTGAATCTACCCTGAAGTTCCTAATACAATCGTTAACACGTTATTCTGCGCGTCGGGAGACGATGTAGCAAGATAGTGAAAGGTTGACAGAGGTACAAATATAATTACACAGGTTAGTATAAGAAATCTGTTACCTTATGTGTATATTAGGGCTTCAACCACGACACGTTCAGTCTTCTGGAACTCGGTCAGTTGAGGGTTGCGAACTTTCGAGCTGCCACAATAACCGGACTACACGCGAATTCTGACAGAAGATACCCGGCCCCCGGAAAATCACCGACTGTCTCGCGTACTGGACGCTCCCGAAGGCAATTACTGCCTTGGGCAGGCACAGCTGCCTGCTACTACGGACCGCGTCCGCCGTATATCCAATACTGGCTGACTGACTACTTTTAGTTCGGTTTTTATCAAATGGTGTCCTAGTTGACCGGTTGTAGTCCAAGGTTACGTTTTCGCTAAGTTGTAGTTTTGGCGTTATTGCTACTATTTGGGTCACGGCTGTTGTTGTTAATAGTTTCGTGCTTTTTATACGTTTAAACAATTATCAAACAATGCCATAACTAGGTCAATTGTTATACTTTGTATAATTTAAATGTATAAGTTAACTGTATTAATTATCCCTTATTTAATTTGGAATATATAATAATTATCTCGAATAATTATTATCTTTTCTATGCTACTTATTATTCCATTATTCCTTTATTCCAACTTCTCACTCACTTGCTACGCTTACATTACACACTTTTAAATGTTTGTTTATCAGTTCTAATTGATCAATGTTTAAATGGTCACTTTGTAATTTTTCAATTATTTGGAATGCCAGATCTGTTGCTTCTTTTTTTTTTGTCTGCAACACAGATGGTAGAGGATGGGACATTTTGAAGCAGTGCTGTCACTTCAGTCTCAATATCTGGGTTTTCAAATGTTTGTACATTTCTATTCACTTCCACTTCTGATTTGTTGAAGTTTAAACAAACAAAATGTATATGCTTGCATATGGTTAATTTTATTGCATAATCTATGCAGGAACACTCATACATATGTATCCAGATGTTACAAAAAGTGCACATTAGGTGACAACATATGTCGAATTGCTTTTTACTAATTATATGAAAATCATCGGCAGTTTTTATGTAAAAGCTGTTATCTTCTCTATTTTCCAATACTTCTACATTTTTTACCTCCAATGTTAATGCAGCTCTGTGTCTAGCATTTATCATACTGCAGTGATGATGCTTTTATTTTTTGTAACTTTTATTTTTTATAATTTTTTTATTTTTTATAATTATTTTGTAATTCTCTCAAGGGTCTTATCTCTTATAAATCTTTGTAAACAGTGCAATGTTTTATCCATATGTTTAATTTTTTTCCCTTCTAAATACACATGTTTAATTGTTTTATGCATAGCCTCTAAATGCATATTTGTATTTGCAGGACAATTTTTTCGGTAACAATAAGCCCACTGTTCCACATTTTTACCATATGTATTTTTACATAATCACCCATCTTCTTGGTCTCATCATCAGATAATAAAAGATTTAAAAATTTATTGAAATCAGAAATAAACCGATCTTCATCCAATATACATTGAATATACTTCAATGACTTATAAACCCATTTTCTTTTTTCCAAGTCAGACACTTTCCCCAAATTTTGTTGCCAAGCACGATCGATGTGCATGAGCAATATAACTGTTTAAGTGGGGTACCCATAATTTGTTGCCAAGGGACATAAAAAACTGAAGAATGTCCGACATAAAACAAAGTGTTTCCCAAAACTTTCATAATTTCTGTAAAATATACTTTATTAATGTAGGAGTCCTTTCGGTTTGAAAATAAAAAAGCTACTGGAAATCCATTTCCAAATTCATCAATGACCAGAACTGTAGTAATTTCAAAATCATATGCATTGAGGCCATGTGTACTATCTACGCATATAAGATCTTGACCAACTTTTTTTAACAACTCTGCTTGAACTGGACTCATTAATATAAACAAATGTCATGATTTTCTAAATTGTATGCAGTACATTCAGAATTTTGAGATTTATAAAATACTACAGGATTATTTTCGGTTCCAGACATTTCTTGAATCCATAATTCGACACTGGCTGCATCTTGTTTGTGACGACACCCATCCTTCAGACCTATATTATAAGACCGCATCACATTATTAATGTCCATCCTTGTTAATAAGTGATCTCTTTTCAATGAACATCCAATGTTGTCCCTCGTAGAATTTAAAATGCTAAAAGCAAATTGGTTGACAAACAAAAGACAAAATTGCTTATTAAAAACTTACTGCGATACTGAAACAACTGCAATTAATTTGGCAGCAAGGCTTCCGCGTTTGAGTTTAGAGAGTCTCATGTGCTGCATATCCTCTTCATCTCCATAATGAGTCTTAAAATAAGTCATACTACAAAACCCTGTTCCAGTTACTAAAGTAATTATTATCTGACTGGTACAATTTCTGTTCAATTTACAAGAACCCTGACTTTTTTGTGTTCGAGTACATGCATTTTCTTCTCTTCTTTCTTTTCCTGTAATTATACATAAAATAGCACACATATTTATACTTACTTACATATTATACAGATTGAACCAAATTAAAACGGAACATACAATTTAATACATGTCTGTTTGAACTGCATTTGAAATAGTGGACCAATATAAAACTTGGACAAAAATAAATCCATACCTGGGTATACACATTGTATAAAATATCGTTCAACTATCTGTCTCGCAACAAAGTTGTTTGCGTAAGACGGGTTTGTCTAAGGAGGCGATAATAGTTCAGGAAATGAAGCTCGAAAAAAGTTAAACCTCCCAATTTTTTCGTCCTGCATGTATCCAGTTGAAATTTTAGCAGAAGGTAGGTAATAGCCCGAGGATCAAAATCTATATCGAACGAAGTGCGCTGAAGAGTTTTAGTGGTGAAAACTACCCCTAATTGTCAAAAATTATAAAATAACATAAATTAAACCTGAATATGGGTAAGATTTGGTTTGAATTAGTTAAATAATGATTATTTTATACTTTTGAATAGAGGTCCATCATATTTCAACCCTTAAAAAGCAACCCTTGTTAGAGATTAATGTAAAAAATTACTAATTCTAAAAAAATGATTTCGCCTTGGATCGATTTGGATAAAAATTTGGATTTAAGCTCATTTCACCCGCTGCTTTATAGTTTATGTCATGTCGACGAACCCTGATTGTTCTTAGGGGTGAGAACTACCCCTAATTGTCAAAAATTATAAAATAACATATTAAACCTGAATATGGGTAAAATGTGGTTTGAATTAATTAAATAATGATAGTTTCTTGCTTTTGAATAAAGTTCCATCATATTTCAACCCTTAAGGGGGTATGTTCACGCCGCAGTTAAAATGAGTGGTGTTCAAATAAACTAACGTTTAACAATTTCTTGAATAGATGGCAGCACGTGCATCATATTTTAATATTTTGATTTTCTCGAAATTTAATTATCTGAACAGCGACAGTGTTGCCAAGTACTGGAACTTAAAATATAATATACGATCGGGAGAATCGGTATACTTCGCGCTCGGTCGGCAGTCTTCTGCAATGTAAATTGAAATTGCACTATCGTATTATTTGATTTGAAGTTTCACAAATTCTAATTTTTGGATTGGATCATTCCAAATCATTTTTTAATTTTTGTATCGTGTTGCGTTGAGGTTCATTTACCTTTGAAGTTAAATTGTTGTTTTGTTTTTTTTTTGTTTTGTTTTTTTTTGTAAACATTTTAAATGGTGCATATTAGTTTTGTAAAAAACTAAATTTATTTCAAGCACAAAAAATTACTTATAATAAAAATATACACCTGTAAATTTCATAATTTATTAACCCATCAGAGGACGCTAAGGACTGATAAGTTCTTTGTAATTTTACATTTATCTTGGCAATAAGACTATTGAATTTATATTCATTTTCAGCTAGTAAACGAAAAGCTTCCGTTGCTAAATCAATTTTTTTTCATTTTAAACTTCACTCTGTAAAAATGTCATTAACCCACTCTAAAGTGTGTTTTTAAAGTTATAACTTCTGCAGTTTTTCCAATATTTTCCATGGACACGAAAACATAAGATGCCATAGTCGAATCATATTTTCTGGCAGACATGACTTAATAAGAGGATACAATATCGCCTCTAACTTGTCAGCAGTTTTGTCTAAGGTCTCAAGTGAACGAAGTTGACTATCAATCATATCATTCTTCTTCTTCTTCTTCAGATGCAAATCCACCAATGGATGTTAGCGATCACATTTTCCATTAATTCTCTATTTCTTGCAATATGTATCAGAGATTGTATGTCGTTAATCCTGTCCATTGCCTTATGTTTCGAAGCTAGGACATTTTCTTGCGTCCCATTCCTCTCTTGCCTTCAATTTTACCCTCGATTATAAGTTGGAGGAACTGGTATTTTTCGTTTCGCATGATGTGACCTAGATACGCCGTTTTCCTTTTCTTGATGGTTTCGAAAAGTTGGCGTTCTTGGTTTATTCTTTTAAGGACATCTATATTTGTGATTTTTGCTGTCCATTGTATTTTTAGGATACGGCGATAAAGCCACATTTCGAAAGCTTTCAATCTGTTTATATCCTCATTTTGAGTGTCCAGCCCTCTACGCCATATAGCAGCACTGACCATACGTAGCACTTAGTAAACCTTAGTCTCGAACTCTGAACAAGTCAGTACCTTCTTGAATTTTACGAAAGCTTGTCGAGCTTGCTCAATGCGACATTTTACTTCCCTGTCCGATGCCCAGTCTTCAAAAAGCCACGATCCCAGGTATTTAAATTTACTCACTCTTTCTATGGATTTAATATTCAGTGTTATGGTGGAGTTTTCAAGTGCATCCAAGTTTCTGGAGATGATCATGAATTTGGTCTTTTTGGTATTAATCTCTAGTCCCATTCGCTCACTGTATTCTCCGATTATAGTGACAAGTTGTTGAAGATCGACTATGTTGTCACAAATTAAGACACCATCATTAGCATATCGTATGTTGATAAGAGGGGAACATACTCCATTCACCTTGATTCTCATCTCTGCATCCTCCAAAGACTCTTGAAATATGGCTTCCGAATAAATGTTAAATAAAAGAGGGGAAAGCACACATCCCTGTCGAACGCCTCTTCTTATATGTATGGGCTTGGATATAGAATTGTCTATTTTTAGCTGTGCCGTTTGATGCCAGTACAAGTTTTCAATGCATCTTATGTCTTTTTGGTCTATATCAACTTTCTTGAGAATCTGCATTAACTTGTGATATTGGACACGATCAAACGCTTTTTGGTAATCTTAAAAGCATAGGAACACATCCTTCCTCTGATCGCAACAATTTTGGACCAGCACCTGTGTTGCTACTATTGCTTCTCGTGTTCCTAAACCTTGCCTAAACCCGAACTGGGAATCACTGATGTCCCATTCACATTTTTTGTATAATCTTTGATGTAGTATTTTTAAGAATATCTTTAAAGTGTGACTCATCAGGCTAATGAGTCTGTGATCCTCACATCTTTTTGCATTGACTTTCTTGGGCAGGGGAATAAAGGTAGAGCGTAACCACTGTTGAGGATAGCAGCCAGTTTCATAAATTAAATTAAATATTTTGTGTAGTGCTGAAATTCCCCTTTCATCTAGTAATTTGAGTATTTCTGACGGGATCTCATCTGGTCCAGGTGCCTTATTGTTTTTTGAATTTAATATTGCTTTTTCTATCTCCTCTTTGGTGATTAAAGGGCCAGTCAGCTGGTCGTCTGTATAAACTTCACTCATGGGTCTTTCGTCATGGAAGAGCTCCTGGATATAATTTTCCCATATATCAATTTTCTCCTTTTCACCCAGCACTATCTGGTTATCCTGATTAACTATGGTAGTTGGTCTTCGTTTTCTGTATATTCCAGCAGTGTCCTTAAGCTTTTTATGTAAATTACGGTGGTCGTACTATCTTTGTAAATGTTCTAGATCGATACATTGTTGCTTAAGCCATTCATTTTTTGCTGTTCTTATTTTTTGCTTTTATTTGCCTGTTAATGTTTTCATACATTTTGCTGCCATCTTGGTTATTCTTGTGTCTTCGTCGTTCTTCCATTAGTAATAGTATTTCTTCTGTCATCCATTTTTGCCTCTTGTTATTTCGTTTGTACCCTAAGTTGTTTTTCATGATGTCTGTTACAGCACTTGTAATCGTATTCCATGTTGGTGTTAGATCTTCGGTAATGTTTGTCGTTAATATTTAAATTTGTGCGTTTATTTCATTGCTTATTTCTGCTTGTATCACTGGGTCTTTCAGTTTATCCAGTGCTATCTGTTGTTGAGTTTCAGGTTTGTTCTTGCATGAAAGAGCGATCTTTATGACGGCCACTAATACTACGTGGTCAGAAGGGACATCTGCTCCAGGGTATGTGCAAGCTCTTTTGACAGTTGTGCTGAATCTACCGTTTATAAGAATGAAGTCTATCTGGTTTCTTATTATGTTATGAGCTCTATCGGCTGGAGATTTCCAAGTCTATAGGCGACGGGGGTGGAGTTGGAACCATGTGTTGGTAACTCTCATGTTTTCTTCTTGACAAAATTGTATAAGTCGGTCGACCCTTTCGTTCCTTGTTCCAAGACCATAGGGTCCAACTATGTCTTCAAAGCTGCCCTTCCCTATTTTGGAATTAAAATCTCCCATAATTATGTTGACATCATGTTTCTTTGTCAATTTAAGTAGTTCTTTGATTTCACTATAAAAGTGTTCCCTACTTCATCTGATGCGTCTGTAGTTGGTGCATAAACCTGTATGATGTTGAGATTATTTGGCTTCGCTTCAAGTTTTACTAAGGCTGTGCGGTCGGAATATGGTACAAACTCTGTGACAGCTCTCACCAATCATTTAGTTATCATAATCCCGACACCTTTTCTATGATCGCGGTCATCATTGCCTGAGTATAAGAATGTTCCGCTTTCTGTAGTGCATTTACCGAATTCAGGCCACCAGGTTTCTGAGATCCCAAGGATATCTAGATCTAATCTGCTTATTTTTCATTTCAAGGCAAAATTTTGCCTTGGTTTTACCTTTATTTACCTTTATAGTCGTACTTGTTGAATCACAATATCGAGTAATAAAAAAAGGGGTCGATGCTCAGAAGTTATATCGGCAGCTGTTATATGGGCAATCAATTGAAAATTTTGGATTATTGATAAAAAGAGAATTATTTGTAAGGTATGCTTTAGGTCAAGCTGATGTGAAAGAGATTTCATGTGCAGAAATTTCTGTGTGGTGTTTTGTCTACAACTTCCTGTTCCTTTCTATGTTAATCAATGTGAATTGAACTACCGATTTGTTTGCTGTCGTTCACATCGTCAAATTAAGTATCTGTACGGTAATATTTTTCCTTTTATGTACTGTTTTGTGAATTTATTCCAGTTATTAGTTTCGGTTTCATAATTAATTTTTCATAAGTTGATTTTTGTGAGTGTAAGGGAGAATCTTTCTGTGCAATATGAGTGGAAAGCGAAAGAGAGTAATTGCACCTTTGGAAACAAAAGTGAATACAATTAAGAGGTTGGACAAGGGTGAATCAATAAAGAAGGTTTCTTTAGATTTAGATGTCGGAGAAGTAACTGTTGGATATTGGAAGCGTAAGCCGAATGAAATCGAACAGTGGGTAAACCGAAGTGTGAGTGGTGGTAGTGGATTGGTCCAAAAAGCCCATATGTGAGGGAATTGATTAGTGGTGACATACAAGCTGTGTTCCTTCCACCCCATGTAACATATCTCATCCAACCCTAGACCAAAACGTTATATAAGGAATGAAGAGGAATTATAGGCGGAAGCTTCTTCAGGTACTATCTATCTATCTATCTAATCAGCCTTAGACGCCCACTCTTGGGCATAGGCCTCCCCTGTTAATCACCATTGGTCTCTATTTTGGGCGATCTACATCCAGTCCTTTCCTGCCTTTCTCTTAAGATCGTCAGTCCATCTCATCTGTGGTCTTCCTCTTTTTCTTTTCTTTTCCCATGGTCTCCAGTGTAGAATTCGCTTATTCCATCTTTCATCTTTTTGCCGGAGAGTGTAACCGGCGAAGTTCCATTTAAGTTTTACAACCTGTCTTGATACATCGTTCACCTTTGTTTTTTCTCTGATCCATGAGTTTCTTTTCCTGTCTTTAAGACCGATACCCAGCATCTGTCTTTCCATTGCTCTTTGTGTTTTGGATATCCTGTCGATGTTTTCCTTTGTGAAAGTCCATGTTTGTGAGCCATATGTGATAACTGGTAAAATGCACTGGTTGAATACTTTCGTTCGCATATATTTAGGGAACTTTTTATTTTTTAGAATATATGATAGTTTACCAAATGAGGCCCATGCTAGTCTAGTTTTTTCTTTTTATTTCTTCTGTTTGATTGTCCTGTTCAGCTTTATTATCTGTTCTAGGTATATGTATTCTGCGACCTACTCTAATTTATTCTGTTTGACTACTATTTCTAATTGGTCTTCTTGGTTTGTCATAGTCTTGGTTTTACTATAGTTCATCTCTAGACCTATCTCTGTCGCTTTTCTATCTAGTTTCTCAACCATCTTCTGTAACTCTTCCTTCTTATCTATTATCAGGACTATATCGTCTGCATATCTTCAGCCACTGCTAAATATAAACTGGATGAAGGGCTGACTGTAATTGAGGCATTGAAGAAGATCACGGTTAAAGATGTTTGCTATTGGATTGCATCTGCTGGGACGACGTAAAAATGTCCACTACTCAGAAGTTTGGAAAAAATTATTTAAGATAGACAACAAAACACAAGACGTTCAAAATGAAACTGATGACTGTAAAGTTGATTCTATAGCCCACCTAGCCAATCAATTACTAGTAGAACAAACAATCGTAAACCAAGACATCATCGATTGGAGGAATCTAAATGAAGAAGTGGAACTGACAGATGATACAATTGCCAATCTAGGTCTAAACGTCACCCATGAAGAAGAAGAAGAAGATACAGATGGGATAACTCAAAAGATTTCTCATTCCGAAGGATTTAAGTCCCTTGAAGCAGCTCTCGTATATATTGAGCAACAAGAAGAATCAACACCATTAGACGTCCTTCATTTTCAACGTTGGCGCAACATCGCCGCCCCAAAAAGAGGAATGAAGTTGAAACAAAAATCAATCAGACTTTTTTAAAACATTTATAAATTAATTTTTTTTATCTTTTATACTACTTTTATATAAGTTTTTAGTTATTAAAATAAACACATTAATCATTATTAACATAGGTACACATTTTTCTATCAGTATAACCAATCTCAGTGACAGAGTTCTTTCGGTATCCGAGGTAGTCACGGTCCCAATTACCAATTACCTCAGATAATCGCAAGTCTACTGTACAAAAAGCTTAATTTTGTATCAAATTACACAAGTGTGATTTTATTTTAATACAGTTTCCCAAATTCGACTAACTGTATCTATGCATACTATGCAATTCTAATATTATTATTAATATGAAAGATGATACTACATTCCCAGACGTCATAAATTTTAATTGCCTTACACTTACACCAGCAATCAGCTGGATGTGCTGATTAGGGATTTTTGTTACTTGACCTTGTATACACAAAACGTTCATTCATTTGGAGGTATTTTATTACTCATATTTCAGGCGACAAGTCTGAATTATTTATCTACCCAAAAATATTTATTTCAAACTGAAAAGAAATTTGCAACTATTTGAAAAACAGGTAAATAATGATCAAAAAGGGATTATGGTAATTGGATCGACTATTTATGTATAAAAACAGTATTTATAAGAAATCTAAAATATATAACATTAATTATTATTAATAATATATTTATAATAATTATTATAATATATAATAACAATTTTTTCATATCGAATGTCAACAGGGGAAGTGTTTTCCTCAGAAAATTTCAGATTTTCATCTCGTTTCTAATTATGACTCAAGTAAATATTAAAGTAAATATCAATAATCTTATTTTCTTCCGGAAATAATTAATCGACAAAATTTAATCGATCATTACATAATATTGTTTTGTCTATAAAAATTAAATTTGTTAAAAATTTAATAAAACGAATTGTTTTTATGTTTATATATTATGTAAAAACCAGTATAATCCCGCAGTAAACTTTACTGACCATAGTTTGACTTTCAACCACGATTATATAACGTCAGGGTGCCAAGGAAAAAAAATGGTATACTTGTATATTTAAGACATTGTTCCCTTATACAATCATGATTGAACATAGAAAGAAAGTCAAACGAAGCCACAATATTAACTACTGGGAGGGGCCGCCTTGCTAACAAAACCACGTGATTCGTTACTATAGTTACTGCATAACTCATAGACAATTGGAATAACCACAAAACTAGTTTTCAATGTTTTGCAGATTTTCTTAAATTCGGCAAACGCGCATCTATCGCTATTTAATACATCAGTGCTGCCTTCTACTAAATGACACGTGAACTTATTTTCTCATCTGTTAAGTGATAGCTGAACTAATTTCTCACTATCAAAATGCCAACTTATTACGGTAACATCAACAAAATCCCTAGTTTGCAGCTTTTAATTGTAATTTTATCTTTAGGTACAGTTAATTTAAAAATTACGGCAGTGTGGATAACAAACATTTGCTTAAAATAAAGGTTTTTGGATAGTTAATCATTTAACGTAGTTATTTTGCACCTAAGTTCAATAATTATTTCACAATACCAATTTTTAGGCACGTTACCACGTAAGTTATGACATGGATGCATTTAAGTACAGTTATGAAAAAAATACTGCTGTTTTTGAAAATGTTAACTAGATATCATTAAAATAGAAGGTTTACAGTTTACGTACATAACCATAACTTGAAGATCTGTTTTGAAATAGTGACGATAACTGTACCTAAAAAGTATATAAATTTTAACATTGTGACATACCACCTTAAAAAGCGACACTTATTAGAGATTAATATAAAAAAATTGGTAATGCGAAGATAATGATTTCACCTTGGAACGATTTGCATAAAAATTTTAAATTAAGCTCAACTCACCCTCTGCTTTATTGTTTATGTCATGTCAATGAACCCTGATTGTTCTTAGGGGTGAAAACTACCCTTAATTTTAAAAAATTGTAAAATAATATTACAAATCTTAAGATGAGTGAAATTTGGTTTGGATTAATTAAATAGTGAGTTTTTTATACTTTAAAATACAAATTCATACATTTTCAACCCTTAAAAATCAATTGTTATGAGTGCTATATACTTCATCTAATTTAGATAACGACTTACGTCATTATCTACGTCAGAGATCGAAGTTGACATAGTTGCCAAAGTATAAAAAAATCCTGACTCCATTTTAAATCAAATAGATTACATAATTATTGCAAAAGTATTACCATCTCTTTACAACGACTATTTAAATTCTTACGTGACATTTTTGAAATAAAACACACTAATTTTGTTCTAAAAAGAACAGATTTTATTAAATAGTTAAAAATATAAAACAAGAGATATTCACTTTAAAATTCAAAATAATGAAGTACAAAAAGTGTCATCACCGCAACTGTCAAATAAGTGTTACCAATTTATGCCAAAATTTTACCTTCGTTCGATTACAGTTACAGTGTGTTCCGAACAAATGTTCTTGATAAAAACGCTTTATAATGCATTTATACAAATTAAATAAAACATATTATTGTGTATTTCTTTAAGTTAACATTAATAGAAATTTTTAAATATTATTTCTACGCGTATATAATAAAATATGTCTAGTGGCTGTAATACCAGTGTACTCGGTAAAGTTATTCTAAAAAAGAACACACCTAGACCCTAAATATTTTGTGTTTGTATCATGTGACGTCACAGGCTATGACGCCGATGACGTGCATCGTTATATAAATTAGATGAAGTGTAGGTGAAAACAATTTTTTGCCAAAATTTTGCAACTTTTGAAAATCACCCTTTACAACATTGCAGTTTTTATAAACTAATTTATAAGATATAAATTGAAAAAAGTAGAATTAAATACAAAAAAAATTATCAACATAAAAAGGCACCATATATTCTTATACATTTACATAAATAGTTGAAAATATTTACATTTATAGGTAAAACAATTATAATATTAATTTATTCGTCATCAATTCCATCTTCATCGTGATCTATGTCATCCTCATCTTCTTCAATTATTGGTGGACTGTTATTGCACCCTTCACCTGAGCACCCAGAACAAGTAGAGTTACACTATAAACCAACTTTTCTGCACCCATATGAAACGCCGCATCTTTTTTTGCATTGGCAAAAATAATTTTCAAAAATTTATCGGGTGCAGGTTGTTGTGCGGGTACATGCGTACGGGTAAGAACAAACCATCTTTGGAATACCATCCCCAATCTGTTGCTCTGATATTTTCATTGCCAAGCCATAGACATAGGAGCAGATGTTTTATTCTGTTGTATGGGATTTCAAAATAAGAACGCTTAAAATTTCGAATGTATAACGCCCCACTAGCTAATATACCGGTTTTGTAGATTATTATGCTCCGAAATGTACTATACTATACTAATGGAATTTTCCGGAAAAAAATTAACTGGTTTTTTTAACGTATTTCCTTTAATTTTTAACGATAGAGTGTTTCTTCAAAAACAATTTGTAGAGGTTTTTAATAGCTACAAGGATCTGTAAATTAAATCTTTTTGGAACCCTTTGTTTTTAAATGGGGTGAGTTTAAAGGGCTTGAAAAAGATGGTGCTTGATCGTAAATCGATGCTTTAAACGGCTATATCTCGCCAAATATTCATTGTACAACAAATCTAAATAAAGGATAATTTTAGTCATTAAAAAAGCTACAATTTGGTAATTTTTATTTTTTTCATATATTCAGTATTTTCGGGCATATTTAAAAAAAGAAGGGTAAAAAAATATGAAATTGTAAATCGTTTCTCGCTTTAAGCTGTACTTTTTCTAAAACTAAGCATTTTAAATGGGTCAAACTTCTTGGACGTATTAACAATACATCTACAAAGGGAATTGCAGAAGGGTGAAGATCGATTTTTAATTATGGGGGTGGTTAGGGTGTTGTTTTCCTCGATTTTTTCGTAAAAAATGAGGTATTGACCTTATTTTTTTATGATAGGTCTATTTATGCTCTTTAAAAAAGGTTTTGTGAGTTTTCTTCCAAAAATGCATCATTTTCCCGATATTTGAATCTTTCAAATTTGGCATTTGAAGAAAACCGCTGAACATTGATATTGTATTTGTAATTGTATTTATCTTTTTAAAAGCTACAAATTTGTTCTCTACAATTTTTTTGATAAAATGCACCATTTTCGAGTTATTCGCGAAAAATCGATTAAAAACGTGGATTTTTTCGTCTAAAAGTTGTTACTTTCAATCGCGAAGAACTTGAAAAATATCATTTTATAAAAAAAATGTATAGCACATTTTTTGTTTAGAATCACTTTTCTAATCGAAACCTGTAGTTAAAACGTAAAAAAAATTTTCACCCCGGAGATGGGGTGGCAACCACCCCCTAGGCTTTGGCGCACTTTGGTTCGATATAGATTTTGATCCTTAGGCTATTACCTACCTTCTGTTAAATTTCAAGTCAATCCACGCCGCACGAAAAAATTGTGAGGTGAAATGCTACATTTCCTGGACTATAACTGGTTTGACAGCATAATAAAATCGTAGATTTATGTGTAGCTTTCAATTTTTATGAGTTCAGAATCCAGCAGCCCGCTGAAGTATGGGATTTTTTATAATATAATTATTTGACAATCTTTTGTTGGCCAACCAGCTACAGCAGAATTGAGCCGAAATACATTATATTCCTATGTTCCGAATTTATTTCGTTCAATCTGTATAACAAAACTTTTAAAAACTCAATTAATTCCTTACCTGAACGACTGCAACTGAAATAGATCTTCTGATTATCAATTCCCATCGAGCAAAAAGACAAAAGAGGGAATGTAAAGGTAGTGGGGGCAAACATATTGTTAGACAGGAAGTGCGATCTTTAGATTAAACAAGGAAAGAGAGTCTCTCTCCTTGTTTGACATTAAATTTAGTTGGGTTATGTTATTGTTTGTCCCAAATGTCACATGAAATCTTATTTATATTGAAGTTTTTTAACAATTGTTTCGCATTTTAGACTCTTATCATTATTAATTAATTAAAACTTTCTCGTCTAAGATACATTCTGAAAAATATTATATAGCTACTGTTGATAAGTGTCGGAAAATTTAAATTTGGCGCATTCGCATTTCCGGATATGTCCGCCATCAGAGGCCACTTTTTTGGTCTCCTTTTCATAAGTATTAGATTTCCTCTTTTGTCTTATTGCTCGATGTTAATTCCACTGCGTTTGATTCCTTCGGATTTTTCATAGCGCACACTGTTTTCCTCTTCCTCAAGCTTTAATCATGCTGTAAACTCTAAAAAAAATGGAAAAGGAAAATAATTTTTTATGATAAATTTTATCAGTCCAACCTTCAAAATTTTTAAAACTGTTGGTCACAGTTTCATTACGAAGGTGATGTTCTTGTTCTAAATTTAATCTTAAATCGCTAATGAATCGAAAAGATGTCTTACAACCTTCTAGACACTTATTTAAATGCACATTTTCCTCATATTGCATCGGCGTAGAAAATTTACCATGTATATTTTTTATATGTTTATTTAAGTTAGACTGATTTGAGAAAGTTTTACCACAATCAAAACAGTTCACTGACATGTTTACTAATTACAAAACAATTTTCTATGCTGCGATTTTATACCTGTGCAAACACAATATCAAAGTATAATATTCGACATGGCAAGATACCGTTAACCATAGATAAATAATATAATTGCCGTTAACATTTTCATTTGAAGGTTCAATATTTCGGACGCGGTCGTCTCGCACATGCGCAGTTGACGGATCGGGTCCTGTAATTAATCGTTCCTGAAAAATTTTTCGGTATCGCGTCACTTTTAAGGTCGATTCAGACACATCAGTCCCGTCATAGTCTCGGCGCCGAACCGGTCTTGTTTGGTCACAGAACTATCAACTATCTGACAGCTGGAAACTGTTTGTCAACTGATGAGTGTGAATGCCGGCAACATATTTGTATTAAAGAATATTTTGTACACCCTTTTTCAAAGTAAAACACTTGCACGTCACGATTTATATAAAGTGACGTCACTTGTATTTAAAATTTCCAGAACATCAACCTTAAAATTCAATTTTTCCTAACACAGCTAATAATACGAAACCCATACGGAACTGCTCGATCTTTCATAGGCGCCAACATGGTATTCTAATAAGAAAAATGTAATCGTGATTACATTCAGAATTTTTGAATTATATTGAATAAATATACAAAAACATTTCTTATTATCAATAATTTAAATTTTATGCAACAATTGTTTTAAGTTTAATTATCCAAAAAAAAATAATATTAATTAAATATATTACACAATCGTACGCCATTGATACGGAAATAGTTCATGTTTCAATAATATGAAGCTGCGTTGGCAAGCATGAGACAGTCACATATGCAGTGTTGTCACTAATTTATAACCTTATACTAAGTTTATTTATGTTTACCTTTCTGTGTTTTGATCAATTTGGTATGCAAAAAATATATAACTTTAATAAATTGTATTTATAAATACATAAATTAATATAATATAGCTTGCATTATTATATTTGTGTGTACTAAAATGCCTAAACAACTTAATAGTCGTTGTCGAGAACTGGTTGCTTGTTTAATAGATTATTTTGAACAAGAGCGAATTAATGGTGGCCCTTTTTTACCATTGAATGCTGTAAGAGAGGTAATTTAAAGAATTTAAAATATATAATTTTGTATTACAATGTTTTATTATGTATTTTAGCGTGTTGCAGCAGCCTTAAAACTAAGTTTATCTACTGTTAGTACCATTTCTCAAGCTGTTAAAAATAATGAAGTTTTAAAATCACCTCCTAAAAAACGGTATCACAAAAAGACTAAAACTAATACAGAAGAGTTGAATGTTAGTGGTATCCGTGATGTTATTTACGACATGTACAAAACAAGTAAGAATTTTAAAAAATTAACAAATATAGACAGAACAATTGTATTTAAGAAATGTTTATTAATTATAATCTATCTTTGTAGAAAAACATGTAACTTTAGAATCATTAAGAGACAACTTGGTTAAGAAACAGATGTTTGATGGTTCCACTACATCATTATGGAGGGTATTAAAGCAATTAGGTTTTAGGTGGCAAAAAGATTCACCAAGGCGTGGACTTATGGAACTACCTAATATAGCAGTAAAGAGAACCTTATTTTTAAGAAATTATATTGAAGAAAAGGAAGCATGTTTGTATAAGTTTGTTTTCATTGATGAAACATGGATCTTCCAAAATGGAACAATATGTCGTTCATGGCAAAATGAAGACAAAAGAAGTGTCAGAACCATAAAAACAGATGGTAAAAGGTTAGTCACATTAGGCAATTCTTTAAATATGTATTATTATTATCAGCATTGGGTTTATTAAGTTTATAAAACCTTTTGAGTTTTTTTACAGATATATTATAATCAATGCTGGTAGTGAGGATGGATTTATTAATGGGGCACAAGCGATATATTCCTCAAATAACAAAATATCTGATTACCATGGGGAAATGAATAAAGATAACTTTCTACACTGGTTTGAAGAGCAGTTGTTAAAGAACTTGGAACAACCTTCGATAATTATTATGGACAATGCTCCATACCATAGCATGTTGCTACATAAAATGCCAAATTCAAGCTCGACTAAAGCTCAAATACAAGAATGGCTAACTAAGAAAAACATAAATTTTTCAGTTAAAATGTTCAAATGTGAACTTCTGGAAATAGTTAAACAGTAAGTGTCTTACATGCATGCTAATAAAATATAAAATTAAACATTCATATTAAATTTTGCACATATAAATGAGAATTATTATGTTTTAGAAATAAGCCACCTCATGTGTATATAATAGACCATTTAGCTGAGCAATATGGACACAAAGTAATACGTCTTCCCCCCTATCATTGTATTTTCAACCCTATTGAACTTATTTGGGGCATTTCCAAACAATATTATAATAGGCACATTGGTAGAGATGGCAATACAGAACAAGATTGTTTGAATATGTGGTCTGAAGCACTCGAAAAAATTACTTCTCAAACCTGGAAGAATGCTATACAACATTGTGAAAAGGAAATAAAAAAATGGTATGAAAGAGAAAGAATACTTGATAGACTGGAGGTAGACCCCATTATAATTAACACTGACAACCAAGACAGTGATGATATTGATGACAGTGACTGAAGTTATGATGAGGATAAACTAATGTTTGTTTCTTTTTTTAACTTAGGTACTATTCTTTCTTATTATAGATACTCCTTGCTTAATCTTACTTTTTTTAGTTTTGACTGACTTTTAGTCAGTCAAGTTCATATATATATATATATAATATATTATATATATATATATATATACAGTGTAGGAAAAATTTTATGGTCGGTATGGACCTTACGTGAGATGGAGTGAGAAACAGCTGTTTAGAAAGAGAGAGGTATATTAGGTCCGCCCTTTATATCGCCAAACATGCATGCCTGGAAAGGGGAAGTTCAACGTTGCCAAACTTATTGGATTTATTTGACCTGTTGTTTTTTTTTTGCATTTGAACAATGTTCTAAGATAATCCAATTTGGGCGAAATTGATTTAAATGGCAGCTTACTGTTTTTTTTTATTGGGAATATGCCACAAGTTTACTTTACAATAAGTGTAATATAACATTTTGATTTCCACTTTGGAAATCGTTTTATATACCTAAATAAAATTTATTAATGTTTCGTATTTTAAGTACGATTTCCGAATTAAAAATCTGAACATCAAAATAAGCTTATTTTAAAGTCACATTGTGCCTTATTCCCAATATGAAATAATAAACTGCATACAATAACACCACATTAAAAAATATTCATACACAATAATTTATTTGGCAACGTCGTCCGTCTGGTCAGAACACAGTCTAACGTGTAGTAGAGGTGGGTCGTGGTAATTTTATCGTTAAGAGCGTAAGAGCGATTAATATTTTTTAAATGCATTCATTTTTTTCGAATCCTGATAAAACTAATAAATATTCTTGAAAAATTTAAACGCAGAATGAACCAATACATTATTACCGAGGGCCAAAAGTCCCTGAAAACTTCTATAATGTTTATTTTAATAAGTTATAAGGGCGAAAAAAAAATTAGTGTGATTTTTAATTTCAAATATCTCATTCAAAAAACTTTTTGTTTATTCTAAGGGACTTTCGGCCCTCGGTAATAATGTAATCTTTTATTCTGCATTTAAATTTTTCAAAAATATTTGTTAGTTTTCTCAGGATTCCAAAAAAAATGAATGAATTTAAAAATTTAAATTTTTGTAAACAAGTAACTATGATTGTTTAAAAGTAGTTTCAAGTAAGAGAGTACCTACATAAACAAACATAATGGCTATTATCGTTTATGTGTATATTTATTGAAGTGAAAGAAACTAATGATATATTTATTATAACTTGAAAAATAAACTAAACAATACAAATAGTAAATCGTACTTACATTTACATTACACGTTATTATTAAATCGCGAATAGTCTAAATTGACATTAAAAAACATAAGTTTTTCTACTATACCTACTTCTTATTAACCGTCTTTTTTTTTATTTCAAATTAAACCAGATTTTGAACATGTGTTCACATTTACAATACTGTATGAATATAGGGTTAAGTTAGGATATACATGGCGATGGTTTTTCCACCGTTGTAATGGACTCTCGATACAGGTGTACGTGTAGATGAGCCATCTCCAATTAATTGATCAAATATACACCATGGATTTAAGTCATCTTTATTGGTTTCTTTTTCTTGTACTGGTTGATTTTCAATAGTACAATCTTCTTGTTCGTTAATTATAGAAGTAACCAGCTTCTTAACTTTTTCTTTTATTTTTTTATCTTCATTTTTATCAGAAAAACCCTGCACTTTAAATGGTGAATCCATAAATGTACATAATGACAATATGCCACTCTGTTCTATCCCTTTAAATATTTTTGCTAAACCCGATATTAGTAATTGTACTACGTCGGATACTTAGGATGTAAGGTTACCGTTTGCTAAAATTTTCTTGCAAGATTCTTGCAGGCCGCGTACCATAACAATCACTGAACTACCCTTCAAGTATTTTTGGTCACTCATTGTACTTGTTATTTCTTTAAACGGCCGTAAAATTTGGGAAAGCTGAGAACAAATAATCCAGTGATTTTTATTTAGATTTGGTCTAAGTCTAAGTCTGTATTATTTAATACCGATGTGGAACGGAAATACACGCCAGTACACCGAAAATATCAAAATACAGAGAGGAGTCCGCCAGGGTTGCGTGCTGTCCCCACTACTTTTCAATGTCTACAGTGATCGGTATTTTAAGAAGCGCTCTCTGACTCAATAGAAGGTATATCTATCAATGGAGAAGTTTTGAATAACTTACGTTTTGCAGACGATACAGTAATAATTACGGATAACAACAATGATTTACAGAACCTAATGCAACGCCTTAATGAACGCTGTCATGAGTACGGACTGAAGATAAATTTAAAGAAAACTAAATGCATGATCATGACTAAATCTGCACAAATATCCAATTGACTATTGAAGATACTGCAATTAAGAGTGTTAATAACTATAAATACTTAGGAACATGGATAACATCAGATGTAGACCAAACCAAAGAAATTAAGACACGTATTGAAATAGCACGTACATCATTTATTAAACTTAAAAAGTTTCTTTGTTGTCGGGATATAAGGTTAGAACTACGCCTGAGAATGCTTCGATGTTACGTGTTCTCTACTCTTCTTTATGGTCTGAAAGCTTGGACACTAAAACAAGTTCATCTGAATAAGTTGGCCGCCTTTGAATTTTGGTGTTACAGAAGAATCCTACGAATATCATGGATTCAAAAAATGTCAAACATTGAAGTAACTAGAAGGATAGGAAATGAGGCAGAAATAATATTAACTATTAAAAGACGAAAACTTGAGTACTTGGGACATGTGATGAGAGGGCAAAAATACGCATTATTACAACTTATTGTGCAGGGCAAAATCCGAGAAAAGCGAAATGTGGGAAGACGAAGAATATCCTGGCTTAAGAACTTAAGGGAATGGTTTGAATGCAGTAGTGCAGACCTTTTTAGAGCGGCAGTCAACAGAGTCGGCATAGCCATGATGATTTCCAACCTTCGATAGAAGATGGAACTTAAAGAAGAAGAAGTGAAACGATGCCTCTTCTAACTCAGTCATTCTTTTTAACCTGTAATAGGTGAAGTTCTACCTAGTTTCCACGTCTTGGATTGGCCGTTTGGGAACTTTGTTATGTTGTAATTAATACTTTAAAAGCCTTTCTGAAGATAAGGTACTTTTTTTTTAATGTTTTTTGCAGAATTGTCGAAAAAAGGACTTTTTATTTTATCTATTATCAAATCAGTTTTGACATAACATTCCTTAAGTAATGAATCTAACAGTTTTTCTTGTTGGCGGTTTATATCCAGGAATCCACCCTGCAAACTTTTTAAAAGCTGGTTCTTCACCTATAGAAAACGGATGAAACGAGTCTTTGCATAAGTTTAGTAAATCAATAAGTTTGTCAAGAAAAAGAAACTGATAAAGATGACTTAAGTCCATTGTGTATTTTTGATGAATTAATTGGACATGACTCATCTAAACATACAACTGTATCGAGAGATATACAAGAAGTCGACATGTATTTGTGTGATAATATATTACCCACAATAAATTTCGAACGGAGATTGGAACTGTCCATTACCGTGGTGGAAATACCATCGCCATGTATATCCTAACTTAGCCACTATATTCATAAAATATTGTAGAATTGTAACAAAATCTTTTCCTTGTGAACACATGTTTAAAATCTGGTTTAATTTTAAATAAAAGAAGAACAGGTTAACAAGAAAAGTAGAAAAACTTGTTTTTAAATGTCAATTTAGACGATTCGCGATTTAATAATAACGTGTAATGTAAATGTAAGTACGATTTAATGTAAATGTAAGTACTATTTGTATTGTTTAATTTATTTTTCAAGTTATAATAAATATATCCTTCGTTAGGTTCTTTCACTTCAATACTTATACATATAAACGATAATAGCCAATATGTTTGTGTACTCGCTAATTTGAATCAACTAGTTACAGTTTACGAAAAACGGTTCCGATAAAAATTTAAAAAACGGGAGGACCCACCTCTAGTGTATTGGAACCAGAGAATATGTAAAATATCTCTGATCGGAACTATTCGTCTCACTAATGGCCAATAGGTGTTAAAAATATTTGAGGAGGGGAGACCAAGGGGAAATATGATTGTTATCTTTGTCTATTTGCTGAAAATATGATTTTATATCTGCGTTAGATATCCTGTTAAATTTTACCATACCGACCATAAAATTTTTCCTACACTGTATATATATATATATACTTATTTATCTACTTTAAAAGATAATTTATATTGTAGCCTCTTACCATTTATCTTGAATTATCTATAAACTATAAATTTTCAAGAAATTATACATTTCTAGGTTAAATAGAATATTCTAGTTAAATAGAAAGTTATTGGACACAATAGTCGGATATAATGGAATGGATTCTAGAGGACATAAAAATATGAAGAATATCTAGGAAAAAGCCAAAGTCTTTAGAGGTGAAACTTAATAAACTTCATGGACGAAAGTATAACCAAAATGGAACTGATTATTAAATTTGAATAACAATTTTTGTAGTTCACATTTATTTTTGTTTTGTGCAATGTATTAATATAAAATTATGTGTATGCATACTTAGATTAGTCTGAATTTGAAAACCATGTAATGATGTTATTTATAAACTATTTTATTAAAGTTATATTTAAAGTTATATTTTTAATTGGGATGTACTGGGTCCTAGGCAAGGTTTAGAGGGGTTTTTTCCTTTGCCATTGCACCAATAAGACCTTCCCCTCCTTTGATTTCCCAGATTTCTAACAATAATAAAGAATTTTTAAAAAAGCTATTTAGTGTTTTATTTAATATTCAATAGTTATTTCCAGTAAACATTTGCTTTATTTTGTTCAAAAAAATTTTTACAGCACTCAATTCAAAATATATTTTTATTATCATACATGCATGTATGGTGAAATTCTCATTCATTCTGGATCAGAAAACAGCTGAACTTCAAATGCAGATCTTTGGTCTTTAATGTATGTTGAGATAATGTTTGAAGAAAACTCTAAGATACTATGTTTCTTCATTGCAAGATTAACTGAACTGGCTCTATGTTTTCCATAATACAAAACCATTGACTCATCCAAGTTTTGGTGCTAAATCGAGAAATTTTTGATTCATTACATCAATCAGAGGTTGAACCTTTGAAAATTGGTCCTGTGTATCCAATTTTACATTGTCACAACAATTAGTATTCTGTATAAATTTGAAACGGTTTCTAGACATGACATTAGATACAAGGTCGTGAGTAGAATCAGGGATTTCTCCCAGTAAATATATCGCCTAAGAACACTCATATATCCACTATATAATAAAATTCCAATAAAACACTTAATTTCGTTTGTTATAATATCGCATTCATGGTTATGTAAATTGGCATACATATTTGAAAATTCAACAAGCATCTGAATAACTTTATCATCAAAAAATAGGAAAAAAGTATCTGGGGAAATGATGTTTTTTGGACCTTCTCTTGTACTCTAATTTAAAATCTTGCTATGTATATCTCTCTTGGTCCATCAATCATTTTTGCGGCGTTTGTTCACATTTTTACTGTAGGAGCTACTTGTTTTTTAAAGTGTGGCAAAGGCATGTCGTCTTTATCTTTATTAATATCGCATTTGGTATGGGTTTTTGGACCATTTATGATTATCTCTGCCTGTACTTGTAGTTGATTTGCTGGCAAGTTACATATTTCTACATCTCTTTCCCATCTTTTGGCGGAAAAATAATTATGTTATCAGGAAGATCATTATCTGACAGATTTTCTATCTCTTCCATTAACTCACTTCAAATCAAAGGTTTTGTCCAGTAGGTATCTAAAAAAATATTCATACTTAGTATAGCGAAAAAGGCCACCCTTATTTATAAAGAACTTTTTTTAACCATTTAAACAATATATTATATTTACCTTTTGTCAGTCATGTTTGGAAACAGTCTTTCAGGTAACCTCCAAAATTATGTCCAAACTCCAGATTTATAAAAGAATTATTAATTTTTTTTAATAAAATGGTTTTTGCTACACGAAACAACACGCGCCATCTTTTAATAACTAGCAATATTATTAAATTAAAGACATATTTGTAACGAGCTCGATTATAAAGAACGGTGGCCTTAAAATGGGTTAATTGACTTTAATATCCCTTCCAGATTTATTCGGATATTTTCAAATTTTACAGTCATTTTTCATAGGCATAGTTTTGCTAATTTCATAATGCAAATTGATTAGGTTCTCCTGAATGTTATCCAACACATTTCTGAAATCTTATAAATCAGTTACGCTTTTTGTCCATTTTACATATTCTCAATTCTGTATATTCAATTCACAATATTCCTTCTTTTTTATTTCCTTTTTATCACATAGGTTCTCCAAGTCCTTTTAATGTCACAGTAAATTAACCCTAATTTAGATGCAGTATTACATAATAAAAGTTATTAATTTATTTATTTCCTCAGTATTTGAGGTTTAAATGTATTTAAAATTATACATTTTTATGTGATCTTTTATAGTTATGAAATTATGAAAATTTGAAAATTTTCCATTTTAAAAATCCAATTGACGTGCATTCCTTAATATTTGACATTTTAAAAATTCCTCACTTATTAACTATTCTGATGTTTTGGCAACGCTGTGGGGTTTTGACGTCGTAAATCTTGAATGACGTGCAAGCTTTTTTATCTGAAAAATACTGTATGACGAATTGTTCGGTTCGGCGCAATCACTGTGACGAGACGTGACTGATGTGTCTGAATTAACCTTTAGAATACACGGAATCGTTGATTGAATAATCCAAAAATTTGGATTATTCAATCAACGACGGAATTTAGGAGCAAACCTTGATTGAAATGTTCTGTTGGCATGAATGACAGAAGGTTGTCATGTCTTTTTAATTGTCATTAGATAAGTCAAGTTATGGTCATGTCCTTTTTTTTTTCTTATATAATTGTAAATTGTAACATGTCTTTGAGATTACGCCTAATATAAAATAAAGTATTTTAACACATTTCCAAATATTATTTGAAGAACCTAACATTGGTTATGGGCCCAGAAAGAGTAATGTGTTAAAAAGTTTATTTTCAGTGTGAAGCTTGTGAGGTTAAGTTTCTGAAAATTAAGTTCTGCCGGTAGGCGTGGTGTATGAAAAATCAAAAAAATAAAGTTAATAAGTATGGAAAATCGACATGGAATTATTCCATTTAATGGTAATGGGTTTGATAATTGGAAATTTCGTCTGTACTCTGTTTTGAAAGCAATGGATTTAGGTGCAGTCTTACAAGATGTACCGACTAGTGCCCAAGATGATGATTGGAATAAGAAAAATAATAAAGCCTGTATGGTGATAATACAAAGTGTGGCAGACTCCCACTTAGAATATGTAAAAGAAATAGAAATTGCCCTTGAAATGATAAGAAAATTAGAAGCCATTTTTAGCAAAAAAGGTATGTGCTCTAAATTTTATTTACTGAAGGAACTAATAAATTTAAAATATATCTATGGTACTGACTTACAAGAACATTTTACAAAGTGTGATCGTATTTTTCGAGAGCTTAAAAGCCTGGGGAGCTATTTTGAAGAGTCAGATATCGCATGTTTTTTGTTACTATCCATGCCACATGATTTTGATGGGATAGTCACAGCTATACAAACCTTATCCGAAGCAGACCTGAAGGTTGAATTTGTAAAGAGTAGTCTATTGGAATTCAGCTCAAATAAAAATAAACATGTAACTAAGGTTATACCTTCATCATTTAGTGTGACTCAAAAAGGCGTTAAATGCTTTAAATGTGGCAAGATGGGCCATTTAAAGAATGTTTGTGGTATAAAATGTCATACATGTAACAAAATGGGTCACAAATCGAAAAACTGCTATCTGAATAAAAACAGACAAAATCAGGTTGACAATAGGGCAAATTTAGCTGAAGACTTATGTAATAATCAAAGCAGTGATATTCAGACATCATCGCAATCTGTTGCATTCTGTGTTTCGAGTGAGTATTTGTCAACATCCAATAAAATAGAATGGTATGCCGATTCAGGAGCTACTCATCATTATATTAATGATAGCTCAAACCTAATAAACAAAAGACAGTTTGTGGAGCCCAGGTCAATACAGTTAGCAGAAGAAGGAAAGTTTATGGAGGCAACCTGTGTTGGTGACTTAAAAGTAATAAGTGAAGTGAATAACAAAGAAGTTGTTATTACTATTAAAAATGTGTTATGCGTACCTGGTTTAAGAGTAAATTTGTTGTCAATATCAACAATTGAAGAAGCTGGTTTTGAGATAAAATGTTTTAATGGTAAAATTGTCATTAAAAGAGATAACTGTATTTATGTTGAAGGGAATCGATGTAATAATTTATATAAAATCGTTTTTAAGCACTGCAATTCTGAGTATGCAAATGTAGCTGTTAGTAATGAAAAAGATCTTTGGCATCAAAGATATGGTCATTTAAATTATAATTCATTGTTACAAATAAAAAATAAAAATTTGGTTCATGGCATGCAGTTTGCAAATTCAGAAAATGAAGGATTGTGTAATATTTGTGTAAAAAGCAAACAAAAGTGTTTGCCATATTTTTCAAAAAGTAAAAAAATCAAGTAGAGTTCTGGAAATGATACACACAGATGTTTGCGGTCCTATTACACCAATATCACATAATGGTAATAGTTATTTTGTAACTTTTGTAGATGATTACTCAAGGTTTGTCATGGTGTATGTAATTAAACATAAAAGTGAGGTATTTAACTGTATAAAAGATTATGAAGCCAAGGTAACATCTTTGTTTTGTGGCAGGAAAATTGCTAAAATAAAATGTGATAATGGAGGTGAGTATAGTTCAAAAAGTTTTACAGATTTTTGCTCACAAAAGGGGATTCAAATTTCATATACTCCACCGTACACTCCACAACTCAATGGTGTAGCAGAAAGAATGAACCAAACATTGATGGATAAAGCAAGATCAATGATCAATCAGGCAAACATGGACAAGTCATTATGGGAAGAGGCTGTGCTTGTATCAGCCTATATAAACAACAGAACACAATCATGTTTGGATAAAGAAAAAACTCCTTATGAGTTATGGCTAAATAAGAAGCCAAATGTTAGCACTATGCGAGTTTTTGGATGTATAGCTTATGCAAGAATTCCAGATTCTCTTAGAACAAAATTGGATGATAAAGGTTTAAAGTGCAGATTTATCGGCTATACTGAAAATGGATATAAACTATGGAACGAAAATGAAAATAAATTTGTTCATAGTAGAAATGTCATATTTGATGAGAATAATTTTAAATACTTTCCAGATAGGAAACAAAATGAAAATGATTGGGAAGATGTTAATGGCATCAGAGATGAAATTAAAAAGGGCAAGATAGAAGAGACAAATGATAATGAAATAATAGAAACAGAATATGTTCTAGAAAATATAGAGCAAAATGCTAGATCAAAAAGACAAACTAGGTTACCTGCAAAATTCGTTGACTATGAAATGGACATAAGCTGTTTGGCCTTACTGAGTGAGTTCTCAGATGTTCCTCAATCATACTCTCAAGCACAACAAAGTTCAAATTGGAATAATTGGGAAAATGCTATTGATGATGAACTCGATGCTTTAAAAAATAATAATACATGGATTTGGTAGAAAAGCCAGAAAAAGGAAATGTCATTGGAACAGTTAGATGTTAAAAACGCTTTTTTACATAGTAATATCAAAGAAAAAGTTTTTATGAAAATTCCAGAAGGATTAAAGTACCAGAGGAGGACAGAAATAAGGTTTGTCTATTAAAACGGGCAATCTATGGTTTAAAACAAGCTCCAAAAGCATGGAATGAAACATTTAATAGTTTTATGTTAAATGTAAAGTTTAAAAGATCAAAATCTGATTACTGTTTATACAGTTTTCTTGATCAAAATGTAAGATGTTATCTTCTTCTATATGTTGATGATATTTTGATTGCTTGTAACAATATTGAATTTTCAACTTACTTGAATGCAAGACTATGTGAAACATTTAAAATTAAAAAATTAATCAATGACGGATTTAACTTCTTAGGCATTAGAATAATTAGAGATTTGGAAAATAAGACTATTTGTGTAGATCAGATATCTGCTATAGAAATGTTAATTAAAAGGTTCAATGTAGAAAATTCAAAAAATTTCAAAACACCGATAGAAAAGAGTTTAAATTTAAAAAGAAATGCTGAAGAAAATAATATGACAAAATTACCTTATAAGGAGCTACTAGGAAGTCTAATGTATATAATGATGGGAACAAGGCCAGATATATGTTTTAGTATTAGCTATTTTGGTCAGTTTCAAGACTGTGCAACAGATGAACATTTTAAACATCTTTTGAGAGTTCTAAAATATCTAAAAACCACTCTCAGTTATAAGTTATATTTTTACTATAATTCTGATAACTTGGTAGCTTATACAGATAACGACTGGGCTAATAATGTTAATGATAGAAAATCCATAAGTGGATACTGTTTTAAAATATTTGGTAACGTAATTTCTTGGAGTTCCAAAAAACAAACATTTGTGACTTTGTCAAGCACGGAGTCAGAGTTTGTGGCAGTTTGCACTGCATCATGTGAATTTTTATATATTAAGAATTTGTTATCTGATTTAGAAATTACTATACAGTTGCCAGTTTGTTTGTTTGAAGACAACCAAAGCACAATTAAATTAATTCACAACTTTGAGAATAACAAGAGATGCAAACATATAGATGTTAAACTGCATTTTGTGTTAGACTTAGTAAATAGTAACATGTTAAAATTAGAATATATTCCTACAGATAGTCAGCTGGCAGATGTATTTACTAAATCATTAAGTCATGAAAAATTTTGTAAATTCGTGAAAATGTTAAATTTAGTTTGAGTTTTTGTTTCACCATGAAGCATTTTACAGGTTTGAGGGAGGGTGTTAGAATACACGGAATTTAGGAGCAAACCTTTGAAATGTTCTGTTGGCATGAATGGCAGAAGGTTGTCATGTCTTTTTAATTGTCATTAGATAAGTCAAGTTATGGTCATGTCCTTTTTTTTTCTTATATAATTGTAAATTGTAACATGTCTTTGAGATTACGCCTAATATAAAATAAAGTATTTTAACACATTTCCAAATATTATTTGAAGAACCTAACAGTCACGTCGTTTTGCATAAATTGCAATAAATCAGTGTTTTGTTTGTCTTCATTGGAGAACCATCTCTAAATGAAGCCAAATGTACGTTTAAAGTTTTTGTAAATCTTCGTTTCTGCGAATATTATTTTTTGCATGTTTCTGTTTAATTTTTTTAAGTTAGTTCTAAATTTATGAGTAAACTTAAGTACATATACAATAACATCTTTAATACTACATATTCATCATCATCAACTAGCCTCTAACGTCCACTGCTGAACAAAGGCCTCTCGCATGCTTTTCCACTTAGTCCGATTTTGCGCCATCTGAATCCAATTTGTAGTCACTCTTTTTATGTCATCTGTCCATCTCGTTGGGGGTCGACCTCTATTTCTGTAAGCTTGTATTCGGGGTCTCCATTCCAAAATTCTTTTTGTCCACCGGTCATCAACTGATCTTGCTACATGACCTGCCCAGTTCCACTTTAGTGTTGTTATCCTTTCAATAACGTCTGCTACTCCTGATCTTTTGCGTATAGTAGCATTGGGTATTCTATCACGTAGAGAAATCCCTAACATAATTCTCTCCATTGCTCTTTCCGCAACTTGTAGTTTACTCACTGTTGTTCTTGTGAGCGTTAGGGTTTCTGCGCCGTAGGTCATCACTGGCAAAATACATTGATTAAATACTTTTCTTTTCAGACACATTGGAATCTTAGACCTAAAAATATCCTTCATCCTTCCAAATGCAGCCCAAGCGAGGTTTATTCTTCTTTTCAGCTCGATTGTTTGGTTGTCTCGACTTATTCTGATCTCATGGCCTAAGTATTTATAGGAGTCAACTGGCTCAATATCTTTGTCTTCTACTGAGATGTTTTTGTTGTGGACTAAATTTGTCATAAATTGTGTTTTTGAAAAATTTATTTTAAGACCAACTCTTTTTGTGGCAGTATGGAGTTCTTGGAGCATTATCTGTGCCTGATCAAAGCTGTCTGCAATAAGAACGATATCATCTGCAAATTTAAGGTTATTTAAAAATTTTCCATCTACATTGATGCCCTTTTCGTTCCAATCTATTGTTTTACAAGCGTATTCTAGCAAAGTTGTAAATAATTTAGGAGACATGTTGTCTCCTTGCCGAACGCCTCTTTCAATACGAAAAGTCCCAGTATCTTCATTAAGTCTTACACAGGCTGTAGCATGTTGATAGATGTATCTGATGAGAGATATGTATCGGTGATCTATTCTACATTGTGTTAGAGCTTGGAGCATTTCACTTTGATTGACCGTATCAAATGCTTTTTCAAAGTCGACAAAGACAAGTATCAGGGGTCTATTATATTCAATGGTTTTTTCAATCAATCAACGACTTAATGGTTTGCAAATGATCATTAGTTCCGTATCCAGCTCTAAATCCTGCTTGCTCGCAAGGTTGATAGAAGTCTAGTTTTGATGTCAACCTATTAGTTATTATCTTCATAAACAACTTATAAACGTGAGATAACAAGCTAATAGGTCTATAGTTCTTTAGCTCTGTTATATCTCCCTTTTTGTGCATGACTACTATAACAGCTTTATTCCACTGAGATGGTGTAACCTCGTTTGAAAGGCATAAGTTATATAATTGCGTCAATGCTTTCAATACTGTCTTTCCTCCTGCTTTAACTGCCTCAATAACGATTTGATCATCACCACCTGCTTTATTGTTTTTCATTCTATTTAATGACTTTAAGACTTCTTCGATTGTTATTTCTGGGATATCCTCTGAACCCACATTCTGGACTTTTCTCAACTTGGTGCCGTCTTTCTTCCCCCTTTCTCTATATAATTCTGTGTAAAATTCTTCAACTACCTTAATTATCTTATCTTTATCTGTTACCACTTTTCCATTTCGATCTGCGAGCTTAACAATGTTCTTCTTACCTAGAGCTTGACATCTCTTCAGCACCTTTAAACTTTTATTTTTCTCGACAACCGTTGTAATCTTTTTTGTGTTATATTGTCGTACGTCCTTTCTCACTGCTTTATTAATATCTTTATTAAGTTGTTGTAGTACGCGTGCATTCGTATCGTTTTTGTTCTTAAGTTCTCTTCGTGCCTCCATAAGTCTTTTTGTTTCTTGACTGAGCTTTTCCTCCTTATCTCTCCTAGAATTTGTATTGCACTTTTTCTCTGCGTTCTTAATAGCTTTTATTAAGTTATCATTTAAGGTTTCGATATCCATAACGTCTATATTTGTTGTCTCTAGACATCTCAGAATTTCCTCTTCGAAGGACATGGTGTTTTCGATTGGATTCCATTCTATTGGGTGTGTTTTTGTTATCATTTTGTATCTTTGTTTTTGGAGATTTAGCACGATCTTCGCTCTTACCATTCTATGATCACTTCCCACTGAACAGCTATTAAGAACTGTTACATCATGGATCATGTCTTTGTTGTTGGTTAAGACAAAATCAATTTCATTTTTGGTGACTCCATCTGGACTTGCCCAGGTCCATTTTCTTTGGGGACTTTTTTTGAAAAAGCTATTCATTGCAAAGAGGCCATTTCGTACCAAGAAACCCAAAAACATTTCGCCTCTTTCATTTCTTTGTCTGAATCCATAGGGACCTATTGCTACTTCGGTCCCGTCTAGTTTACATCCCAACTTAGCATTAAAGTCACCCATTACTAGGTTGTGTGTAGTAGGCGCTAGTTTTACAGCATTTTCTAGGTCTTCATAAAAGGTTTCCACTTCCTCGTCCGAGTGTGTAGATGTAGGTGCATAGGCTTGAATTATTTTAAGGCTGGTTTTTTTATTAAGCTTCAGAATGCAGAGTATTATTCTTGGGTTGATACCTTATAAGTTGTTGGATATTTTTAGTGTGTCTCTCATGTATAAGAAGTCCAACTCCTCCTATTTTTTCTTTGTTTCCCATATAGAAAAGTTGATGCCCTGATTTAAGAGTTATACAGTTTTCTTCTTCACGTCTTACTTCACAGAGACCTATAACGTCCCATTTTATGTGTTTTAACTCTTCTTCTAATTCCAGTAATTTTTCTTCAGATGACAGTGTTCTTACATTGTACGTGGCGATATACATTTGTCGTCGTCCGTGGTAACCTGATCTGACCCGGGGATTCTTCGCACCCTCTGTTTGCTGTCTTTCTTGATCGCTACCTTGACCAAGGATCAGCTCACTGCCGGGGACTGAGGGCCGTGTTTTTGTCGTGTCAAACATGCTTGGATTTTAGCCATACTCTACCGCGCTGGCCAGTGCGAGTTGGTAGAGAGTAGGATGAAGGTAGGAGTTTTAAAAGGGGGGATAGGAAAAGGGATATGAGGACCTGGTTCCCTCAGGCAAGGAAGGAGGGAGAACCAGAAGCTAGCATAAGGCAGGGTCACTAATCCCTGTAGCAGCCTGTCTTCTACTGGGATTGTAGAACATATTGAGTTGTAAGTAATAAATTATTAGATCTGCATTTCTTATAAACTCTATGTCATCTTTGTATTTTAGAGAACTATATATTATATACATATATATATATATAATATATATATATATATATATATATATATATATATATATATATATATATATATTATATTATATTTGTGCCTTATTGCTAAATTCCAGTAATAGTCTAAAAAGGTATGCGTTTATGCGTATTGGACGTATAACTGATAGACGATATGGTGGCTCTTTTGTGTAATAGTATTTATATCAATAATAGAATGCGCTTCCATTTTTCAGGAATAAAAGCAAAACACAGTGGCGGCTTTTCTTTATGTGCTGCTGAGCTGCAGAACTACCAAACAACCATAGCAAATCTTAATTATTAAAGAATAATTAATATAGTTTTATTTCAAATCTGCCATATTATCATATTAAACATAAACTGTTAATAATAATTCACCAACAACGATGATTAATATTATTTTTTTTACGTATTTACTCCTCTAGTGAAACCGTATAATTTTTTTACGTATTTGGTGCTCCAGTGAAGCAATCTTTTTACGTATTTGCTGCTCCAGTGAAGCCGCGTCGATAACAACCGAAACACTGGCAGCGGTAAAATGCATTTATTAGGCAAACGGCGATCTTAGCCGATGTGCTTCGGCAATCGGCTGATTAACGGCCTCGGAAATGTGTTTGCGAGCTGCAATTCACGACAGTTATTCGTGACCGTTGCATCTGTGCCGTGTTTAGAAATTCTTAGGTTACAATTTTGTTTAATTTGTTTTGTTCGAGCGTGTTTAAAACAATGGAGTTTCAATTTAAATTAGGTGTAAATAAATTTCAAAAACTTCACTATCAACAACAGTTGATTATAAAAGAACGTGGCCGTCCTATGCCTGATCTTAATATTGAAGTGTCCGGTAAAAGCCGTGGAAAAACATATACGCGTAAATTTAATAAAGACATGTATCTACGAAATCAGTGGATTTGTGGATGTTCCGAAAAAAATGCTTTTTTCTGTTTTCCGTGTGCATTATTCGGCGCAGATAAAGAGGAAAAATTGTGGCGCGAGACAGGAGTGCGGGATCTAGTGCATTTAAGTGAAAAAATAAAGAAGCATGAAAACACGCAAACTCATATGAACAATGAAATGCGATTTGCATTATTTGGGAAACTTAATATACAGGCCCAACTTGACTCTGCTTATTGGATAAATATACAAAAACACAATGAAGAGGTGACGAAAAACAGGTATGTTTTGTCAAAAATAATTGACTGTATAAAATTCTGTGGGGCTTTTGAGCTCGCCTTACGAGGACACGATGAATCTGAAACATCAGATAACCCTGGAATTTTTCGTGGTTTAGTGAATTTTTCTGCTGAACTTGATAAAACACTTAGTGAACACCTTACAAATGCGACAATTTTCAAAGGTACCTCAAAAACAATACAAAATGATATTTTGGATTGCATGCTAGAAGTATACGCTGAGGAGATTTTAAACGAAATCAATGAAGCCCCATTTTTAGCAGTGATAGCTGATGAGACAACGGATGTTTCTATGAAATTTCAAATGGTCATTGTTTTTCGTTATGTAAAAAACGGTGCTCCAGTTGAAAGGTTTTGGACTTTTTTGCTTCCAGAAAAACATGATGCTGAAACCTTAGCTAACACAATTTTGAATGTTTTAGACCCAATATTAAAGAATAACAAAAATAAGCTCATTGCACAAAGTTATGACGGAGCAGCTGTTATGAGTGGGATACATGGCGGAGTGCAAACAATAATTAAGAGAAAATATGAAACTGCTCATTTTGTGCACTGTTACGCCCATCAATTGAATCTAATAATGTCAAGAGCATGTTCTATTAATTCCCAAGTACGCGTATTTTTTGGAGATTTACATGATATACCTGGATTTTTTAGTCATTCACCTCAAAGAATAGCTGTCTTAAATCAAATAGTTGGAAAAAATATTCCTCGTTCAATCCCTACACGCTGGAATTTCAATATTCGTACAGTAAATGTCGTTTACGAATATAGAGACTTTATTATTGAGTGTATGGAGCAACTAGAAGAAGAGTCAAATGCTATTACTTCCAAGGAAGCAAGAGGACTTAGACGTATTCTGGAAGATCAAAATTTTACTTTCTGGCTGACTGTTTTTCATTATATTATGCCACATGTTGACGTTTTGTACAATAATCTTCAAAAAAAGAACATGGACCCAACCGAAGCACAGAAAGCTATACATGTTTTTGAGCAAAGTATTAACAATGTCCGAAATAAAATAGACCCTATCATACATCAAGCTTCAAATTTAAATGCGGCGCCTAGTGTCCAAAAAAGGAAACGCCCAAATAACAGCCAACAGGATCACCGTATTGCCTGTCTAGAAGTTTGTGATGTTATTATAAACAATGCAAAAGAACGGTTTGCATATACAAATCATCTAGTTGCCGCAACACTTTTATCTTCAGAACATTTCGAAAAATATAATAATAAGTTTCCTGAAAATGAATTGGATTTAACTTGTACAGCTTATAACTTCTTTGATAAAAACCGTTTGCGAACAGAACTGTCAGTTTTGTATTCCAATATCGAGTGTAGAACATTAAAAGGTGCAGTGCCTTTACTAAAATTTATAATTTCTAATAATTTAGAGGACACATTAACAGAAACCAAAAAGTTGATACAAATTCTGGTGACTACGCCAATGACCACAGCAGAAGCTGAACGTAGTTTTTCAACTTTAAAACGGATCAAAACATTTTTAAGAAATTCAATGTGCGAAGACAGATTAACAGCCCTTTCCACACTCTCGATAGAAAAAAAGTTCATCGCTTCAATACCGAACTTTAACGATAAAGTAATCGAAAAGTTTGCGACAAAAAAGGACCGGCGTATTAATTTCCAATTTAGAAAAATGCAATAAATGTAAGTTAATCAGATTTTTATAGCATGTCGTTATTAGTTACTATTAATTAGTATTAAAGCTAATTTTATTGTTTTTGTTTTCGTATGTTATTCTATTTCTATTATTTTATATTGACCGTGGTTCATGCAGCACACCCTATAGCAGATGTCACGAGCCGCCACTGGCAAAACATATAAATTAAATTTGTTTTGACAATTTATAAATTGCATCCGGAAATATTTTGATTTGTTTATGCCTGGTTGCACCAACATATCTTAAGCTTAAGACGTCCCTTAGGTAGGCCTCAGCTCAAACTGATCGACCGACCACGACCAAACCGTCCGACGGCGATCAACCAAATTTTGTATTTTTATTTTTAAGAATATAAAGAATATTTTAGAATCAAAAATTATGGTGCAACGTAAGTGAGAGTTAAGGCATCCCTAGCTATAAGCAGAGCTTGGCTAAGCTGGAGCTTAAGATCTATTGGTGCAACCAGGCATTAATTACATATTTAAAACTGAAACAAACCTATCGCAGACATTGGCAACCTCGCACTCGCACAGTCGCTGTCAAACTGTCAAACTTCAATAAAAAAAATCATAAGTCATAAATGTACTATGCATAAATCAACGAGTTATATTATAAGCAAAATTTATTATATTGGTGAATATCATGTGAATATCAACCACTATTTCATTATAATCCAGTATTCTAATAAAATTACCAATTACCAAATATTACACTCTAATATCATATAATTAAAAGGTTAGTAATATATAAGTTTGTTTTATAAAAATGTCTCAAATTAGCATGGCTAATAAACCCGACACC
>CAKJVB030000105.1:0-45000 GCA_918026665.1 Diabrotica balteata | reverse complement strand
AAGAAAAAAAAACGTTACAAAAGAAGTTATTAATAACTGTCCCGAATTCTAACTATTTTTTCCGAAAAACATTTTTCAACATCTTTTGCACGCCTTTATTAATATAATCATCATTAATATACATTTTTCTCGATGAAAGACTAACTGTGACAGATTTATATGGTTTGTATAATATTAGTTAATATTTTACATATTAGATGCATTTTATTTTTATATTTGAATCTAAAAATAAACATGATGTGTTCATTTATATTTTCAAAAATAAATATCTCCCCTTCTCAATAAAGCATTTCTTTTAAAAGCGAAACCAGAAATAGTTATTGTGTAAACAAATTTATATACGTCACCTACTGCTTTCCGTTTCTTTTGATCCGAATATTTATGATAGGCACTTGTGGAATTTACTGCATACGTTACTTAAATCCACGTGTAACAAACTATTTCTGAGAAAGTTTAATGCAAAGGGGACATTGTGGTTAGGTTGTTGATTTTAAGATGAACCGGGTTTAAACTTAAATATGTTTTAGATCTCGGGTTGGGATCATAATATTTGTCGTCTATGCAAATAAAACAACATACATTTGGTTTCATACTCTATATAATTACGAATCGTTTTATTGGATTAAAAAGATGTTGTTATTGGAACATTTTACACTCGAATCACGTATATATTTTAGCTCTAAAATTTACAATTTTTTTATTTTTCTTTCAAATTTTTAAGTCAGAAATTCTAACGCTATAATCGGTTCACAATTTGCCGACAGCTCACTACAAGTTTAACCCTAATTAGAGAACTGAAATACAGAGAGTATAGGTAATACGATATACCTAATAGTAAAAACCAAACTGAGACTGACGGTTTAAGATGTTTTCGACTAGCCCACCTTGTATCTGAAGAAATACAATACAGCAGTCAACCTTATAATTCGATTACGAAGGTATTTTGGTTACAGATGGTCGACTAGTGTCGTAGAGTATATGATTGAAACATTTATTTGACCTAAATAAATATATTTTCTTAATTGAACTTATGTAAATTGTTTTAATAAAACTTTTAATTTTATTTAAAATAAAAAAGTTTCTTGCCATTTGTATATAGGGAAACACACATTTATTGTATTAAGGGGAAAGACGCCAAATGTCGCCTGGCAACAATTTTCAATGTGTTTTAAATGTATCCATTATTTTCGAATCCGGAGAAAACTAATAAATATTTTTGAAAAATTTAAATGCAGAATGAAAGATTACATTATTACTGAGGCGAGAAAGTCCCTGAAAACTTTTAAAATATTTATTTTAATATGTTACGATCAACTTCTGAATCCGAGTTGTCTTGAGGGTTAATAATTAGCGGTTGTGTCTCTACGGTCGCATCAATTATGTTATCAAGATCCCACATTTTTTGTTCTTCTTCTATTACATGTCTTACTGCATTTTCCAATTTTATTCAGTAATATGTTGTAAAGACAATGAGTTCAATTGGATTTATTTCGCAGTGGTAGGATGGAAAGTCTAAGGACTGTGATGTTTCGCCTTTCCGCCATTTTGTTAATTACGTATTTCTTGAACTTAGATTTGTGTTGCCAGGCAATTTTTAAAAGTTCTGCTTTTACCTTTCCATCTTCGTAAGGCAGATACTTATTCCGCAGCCAGTCAAGAATATCCTGTTTCTTCCACGCAGTCGTTGGAATTATTTCTACTAGTCGTGAATGATAAGGGCCATTATACTATAATTAAATTTGGTGGTATGTGTTCAATCATCTGCTCAAAATACGCTTCAAAAGCATCAGCTGTCACCTCCTCGTGATAGTCTTTTGTGCTTTTGGACTAAAATTCCAACAAACCATGCTTAACAAGTCCTTTTTCACCGCCAATGTGAGAAATTATTAATCTACTGCCTTTATCAGAAGGTGGGGACATACCAGTAGATCAACCTTCCATAAGGGCTTGTCTGGAGCTTAATATATTATTATCTGACCAAATATTTTCTAAAGCATGACCTGAGTTTACCCACGTTTCATCCTGGTAGAAGATTAGCCCTCCTTTAGCCCGGAATTTTCGTATGGATCTTAGATAATTTGTTTTCCAACATATTATCTCCTCCCGGTCAATCAAAAGTGTTTTTCGGTCTGATTTCTCCCACCGGAACTTGAATTCTTTTAAAACTTGCCACAATTTAGTTCGTCCGATATGAGGCAAATTCAAGTCTTCTCAAACTTTTTGTAAAATTTTGTTTAGGTTTGGTATTTCTTTTTTGAAAAAAAAAAACATGAATTTTTCATTAGGCTTTTCCAATAGGCCTTGTCCCTCTTTTTAACCTATATATAGTTGACACCCCTACGCCAGTCATGTTGGCACAATTTTCGACTATGTTGCGAACAGTGTTTTTGGGATTCTGAGAAACCAGAGCATCGTGAATATTCAGGACAACAGTCTTCTCTTTTGATGAATAGACAGCTTGCTGACTGTACGCAACAATACCGGTGTAAAACTTGACGATGTTGATGATGAAGTCATCACAAACCATTCAACAAAACGAGCACCAGCGAAATGTACATATATGTTCGTAGGTATATGGAATAAAAAATCACTCACGCACTCCATATAATTCGCAAAAGAAATATTCGAGATGCTAATTACTACCGTAGACGCGGAAACACCGAAGAGCCGTAAATTACATGCGATCAAAAACGTACTAAACAAAAAAATTGTTTTCATTCGTAGTAACTTCACCCGTTCAAGTTAGGTTTCGAATATAAACTCAACAGACGGGGCACGTGGCCAAGGCAGGCATCTTTATATCCATTATATTATTAAAAATCTGGGGAATTTTATCTTAATTATCTTGCAACGAATAGTACCTTCGGATATGGATTCCAGGTTTCATAGTAAAGTGATTAAACGCGAAGATGAGTATTGAAATATCCAAAGGGATAAGATATTCTTATTTACAAAATTGTTAATGGTTAAATTCTTATTTTTATTAATATATTATAATAACCAACATTAGCCGCGAAAGATTTGATTGTTTTTTGCTAAATATATGAGTATTAAACATTTTAGATATCGATAAACATATTGATAAACATTTTAGAAAGGAAAATAAATGTAAAACGCATTAATTTTAATGTATAAACACCTCAGGAACGCCTATGATCATAAAAAATTTATGACCGTTTTATGACTTTGAGGCACATTTTGTGCTCTCAACAATTTGTGAACGGATTATAGGTATGGCTTTTTATAAATAGTTATGTGGTAACTCATTAATTTTTATAACTTCTAAAATATTAATTACCTCTACATACATTATGTGTTATACAGTGTGTCCATGATGTGGTGACCAGAAGGAGAAACTTTTTTATTTTTAAGGGGTAAAAAGAGAATATAACAAAAAACTAATTACAATTGATTTCTATTGTTAGTGAAGTGGTCATTTTTTTATAATTACGACAATCAAAAAGTAGCTTGTTGTGCATTGACCAAATTTTTTATTATTAAGTATATAATAATTCGTTGAAGTGACTTCAACCGGAAGAAATCGAGCTCTGAATGTTAAATTCACTGCAGTGTTGTCAAGTATTTTAATATTTTTTTAACCTTTCATTACTGTAGGGACATATATGTACCAGAGTGATTGCTCTGTTTTTTTTAACCGATTATATATAATTTAGTTGCTGACTAACACAGGATCGTAATATAACTTGTTTATTTTTGATATTGGTTTTATCGATTTTACCATAATTTCTAAACGAGACGCTAGTGTTTAATAGTAGTTTATACCGGGTCGTATTTATCCCATTTGTATTGTTTGGTTGCAGACTTACTATGGCACGTAGACGTTTTCTAACACAAAAAGAGCTTTAAGAAAAAAGTAAAAACCTCTCAAATATTTTTGAAAATGAATCCGAGGAAGAGCCTTATGCTGTCTCAGAGACTGATTATGTACCTAGTGACGATTCTGCCTAAGTTTCTGATAATGTAACTATGAATAATAATGATGAGTCTAAATCGAATTAATTAAATTGCACAACAGAAAATACCAAATACAATTTTTTGTAAAAAAAAATTCTACTCAGAGAAATTGAATAACAATACTAAATATTGATAAAAGTTCTCGTCCTGTTAATATTTTTCTAAAATCATGTCCGTGTAGTTTATTTAAGCATATTGCTTCCTGTACAAACCAAACAATAGCAGCACTTCCAAAACACAGAACTATAGTTCTGATTAAAATTAAACATGAAAAAATAATATATGTACAAAATGATGACAGTGATTGGTTGTACTATGATTATGTGTTACAATAAAGTATCATCTATCACACACTCCTCCTTCTTAGTCCTAATCCCTTCTGAAATGTGGTGACACCATCACGTTTTTACAGTTTTTTCACCATTTCCCTCCATGCTACTCTGTCCTAGGCTAGTTGTTCGGCTTCATGTAACCCTTGGTTAATCAATATTTTTGTTTGATCTCCCAACGGCTTTGAGATCTTTCCCCAGGTCCCTTTCCTTCAACTGTACTTTACTTTAAGTTGTTCTAATATCAATACGTAAGTGCGATGATCAATCCAAAATATTCTTAACATTCGACGGTATACCCACGTTTCAAAAGCGTTTAGTTTATTTATATTCGCTTTCCGTAAGATCCACGTTTCGGATGCATATGTGCCTGTGGAAAAACTTAGTACCCTTACCAGCCTTAGGTCCGCTTGGTATTATGCTAATTCAGTACTGAATTTAGCACTAAAAATATTGTATCTACAAATTAGGTACGCGCGCCGATTCAGTACTAAAAATTAAAAAATATTCTAATTTCTTGTACTAAAAATGATCCAATATTAACTAAAACAGAGGTTATGTTACGTATGTTTATGTTTTGTTTTTAAATATGTGGAGTCAAAAGCAAATAGAAAATTTAATCGAACTATATAAAGCAAATCCTTGTTTATATGTGCCAAAAAATCCATTATACAAAAATAGGAATGGGAGAGTAAAAGCTTTGGAAGAAATAAAGGCGGAATTGTAAAAACTCCTGTTTGTTTTGTTTACTCTAATCATAAAACTATAAAACAAACTTCAGATAGGTTAGACTGTCAATACAAAATTGGTAGAGCGCATGCCTACAGGCTAATTAAAATCAAGATAGTTGCAAACACCAACATACATTTTTCATACTAAATCGACTCGCGCAACTAACTAATATTTTTATCACTGAAATTAGTACTGAAATTAGTACTGAAATTAGCATAATGGCAAGTGGACCTTAGTTTTGTGGGCACTGTTATACTAGAATTTTTCCAAATTATTACCAGTTTCATGATAGCTGTTCTAGCAATAGTCAACGTTCTAGGTATCTCTCTATCATACTAAATGAATCACTATATGAAACTATTTACTACTTTGAAGCCCCCAATTTTTTAAATGTGTTAAAGATTATTCCGAGCTCTGTCTTCCATCATGATTTTTATCTTACTTCTATTTAGCTTTAATCCATACGTTCTGCTTTTCTCCTCCATATATCTCATTATGTCTTCTATCACTTCTTAATTTGCCGCAATGATTAAAGTGTCATCAGCATATCTCAAGTTACTGTTTTTTTGACCTCCTACTAATATTTTACCTTATCTCACACTACTGGTCACAAAACGAATCATTTTTAAATTCGCTTATAAAAAAAGCTGTTTATTTCTCCTATCCTAAGTCCTACTACAATAATCTTGGAAGAAATGGTAATACATCAAAAACAAATTCCATGTCCACAGTCCAAGACTAAAAGTCCCATCAGTACACCGACGAATCAATGTCAGGACCAAAACAAGATCTGCTCTGAAGCAGTAGTTTCTTATGAAATAAGAACTAGTAAAAAGACGTACACAAATATAGCAACGAAGTGATTCTTTCACAGGATATATATATATATATACATATATATATATATATATATATATATATATATATATATATATATATATATATATATATATAATTCTTTGGTAGGTAACTTTCGGAAAAGCGTCAAATCAAGGATCGGCTAGAGATGGTATAAGCCAGTTTGGTGTAGAACTTTATTCTAAGTGTGAAATTTTCAGTGATAGGCTGTCACCTTCATCAGCACATTGAAAATGTTTAGTTGGTCCTCGTAGTGAAGAACACTGTCACAAACATGTTAAAAATATTAAAAAATACATTGAAAATTTTAAATAAAAACATTACAATACAAAAGAGTATTTTTCAAATACAACACAACAAAAAATCTAAAATCTCAGTGATTTTAGATTTTTTTGTAGTAGCTCAATTACAGTTTGTTAAACTACCTGCAAACTAGAGATTGCCTAATATTTACTGAGAAAATACCTATAACTATTTCGGCGGTTCAAATTATACTTGACAGTTTTAAAAAGTCAAATGTTTTTGTTCTATGCAGAAGGCAATATACTTATTGGACCAATCGTAGCAGTTTAGTGAGATTATATATATAGCTTCGGGACTAGTTTGGGACGCAATCTATTACAAAGATTTACCTTGACAATAACTGTCGTGTAATTATTCAGTAGCTGTTAATAAAACTATATTTCACTTCCCGACTTCAACATTTTATTTTATCATTGTCGATCGAGAAGAATCAGACACACAAACAATTTGAAACAATTCTAAACTATAATTATATTCGATTTTGTTTACTACTATGCTTTGCATCAATACAGTACTATACTTTTAAAGGTTAAGTTTGAGGAGCGGTTTTTATTTATTGATATATCTGTGATCACAGTATTTAATTTTCATATTCTATAACCCTTTTCCCTCTTAATATCCCTTGTTCTATTTCCCTTTCAGTCTAGCTACTATAGTGTACAATATTATATAATATTATATAATATAATTATATATTATATTATGTAATATGTATACTTTGTACAAGCATTATTTACAGAGTCTTTATCTATGATCAGGTTACCTGTTGGTTTTCAATGCATAGACATTTTATGTTTGATCGATTCACGTACAGATCCCATTCTTCATATTCTTTAAATAAAATTTTAGCCATACAAATATGAATCATCTTTATCCTAGGCTATAATCACTCACTGCTCACCAGCAAATAAAGAGTGTACAAAGTATTTTTCTTATTCTCCTTCACCTTTTTAGAAATTGGTTTATTTTAAACATAACGAAAGAAAGACACCATCTCTGCCTCAATCCTTTTTGGTACAGAAAATTCTTTAAATAGTATGTTTTTTATTAAGTGGTATTTATTGAATAATTTTCCAGATCTTGCCATAATTTAGTTACTGGTTCTGTATTGTATGTTTTTGTAAGTTGTGTAAATAATATATTGATATCTTGGTTTCTTCAATACTATTTTTTATTAAGATTTTTTCAGTAAAAATATAATCAAGACATCATTTTCCAGTTTAAAATCCTACTTGTTGTTCTATTTTATAAGGCTCTTAATCTCTTTCAATTAAATTTTTCCCATTGTTATCCAGAGCATTAAAAGTGGTATAATCGTTTTCATCGTTCTTGGCGTGTGCGTGTAAAAACACTTGCAATAAGTTGTTTCATATGTCTTTCCTTGTCTAAGCTCGATTCGTTTACCTCCTTCAGTGGCGGAACAAAATGTAGCATGTCAAACGAAATAATAGTTATAAAAGAAAATTATAAATTATTTTTCATTAAATTTCTAATAACGAAATATACGTATAAATTGCGAGGAAGTATTTTTCTAGCTTGCAGTACAATAGGACAGGATATAATGAAAAGTACATTTTAAAAGGATTTTGAAATATATCCAAAAAGTGTTAATTATTTAACCCACTTTAATTAAAAAATGATACAGATTTTTTAAATTTTAAGCACTGTAGCGAATTCTGAACTGTTACAATGTACTGACCTTGATTAATTAGCTAATCAGTCAGCGTCTTTAATGGAACTGTCTTCATCATAGGAATCTTCCGCTAAACCGATGATAATCCTACTTTCATTTTCATCATATGTGACCATTTTTGTCCAGTCGTCCTGAATTAATTTTTCAGTATGGTTAACACAACTCGCCCACACTGCAGGTGTTGCCTCAGCTACTGCATCGCCCCAAACTTTTTTCACTGTTTCATCTCCACGTCCATGTTTTCCAATATGACGATCAAAGTATTGTTTAGAAATGTCCCAGACCAACTCAATCGGATTATACTGACATTGATATGGAGGCAATCTCAAAACCTGATTCCCATGTTCTTGGAGTAGCTCGTCTATAACGTACCTGGTATTTTGTGGTTTATTCTGGCGACAAAGACCCAATAGCTCTGTCTTGCCCAAATCGTCGTCAAAAATGATTTTTTTCGCTCGAAACCATTCTTGTAAGTCCGATTTTTTCCAACTGCCATTCGGCAACTTTTCTATTAAAGAGCTATCGTATGAGGCATTATCCATAATAATTAGAGATGTTTCTTCCAACATTGGTATCAGCTTTTCGGAGACCACTTTTTAAAAGACTCTTTGTTCATAGAATCATGATAGTCTGCACTCTTCGATTTCGTAGAAAACAGTAATCCAGCATCTTTAACAAATCCTTGCCTACTTCCAGCATGTAAAACAACAAAGCGTTTATCTGTATTTTCGTGTCCTTTTCTGATGCTTTTTACACAGTCATCTTGCCAGGTACGTTTATATGCCCCTTTTAGGAATATCCATGTTTCATCTAAAAAAACAAACTGAAGTGGGCTTGGACTTAAAAACATTTCTCATATAATGCCTCAAAAAATACAGTCGTTTGGAGACAATACATGGTTTCTCACAGAGCACTCGTCTACTATTTTCTAGTTTGTATGAAAACCCACAATTTTTTATAAGATGCCACAAAGTCATCAGAATCGTCAGAATCGTCATAGAGATGCTTGTTTCTTAATTGTGTATTTAGAACTTTAATTGTAACGTGCTATCCTTTTGCTTTCATGCCATACAGTACATTTCTAATCTCTCCTTTTATAGTATCGCTGACATCATTAGTCTTGTTTTTTTTGTACATTACGTGACTCTCCTGATGTAGTAAGAGCTGCCCCTGTCTTGTATTCACTCTTTTTTCTTGTCACTGTGCGAAGACTAATTTTTCAAAGCGTCCGCTACTCATTCATGTACCGATGATAACGAAAGCAAAGGTCCATTGTTTTCTTTTTCTTTTTTAAAATACTCCAATAAATGAACTACACATTGTCGCATTTTTTAAGTTATCGTTTGTCCCAGCATTTTTTTTATTAAATAGAACAATTAGTTATTCAAAAACAAAACAAAAAATAATAAGTAAAACTGTTCGGAACAAATTCCAACAATGACTGACTAAAATCGACTAAAACAACATAAAATATCAATGGTAATTGCTACAATTATAAACCTATTAGCCAGCTCATTCAAGAACAATGCCACAAGTAATTATTGCAATGGGTATCGGAAGAGAGAGAAAGAGAGAGAGAGAGAGAGAGAGAGAGAGAGTTAATTTATAATAAACTGAAATTTTTAAGGTGTCGAGAGTATTATTTTATGTAATGGAATTCCACACAGTAAGAGCTCAAACTTATATTTAATTAAAAACTGTTTACTTATAAAAACTATTTCATCAGCTACTTCAAACCTGCATAGATCAAGATAACGTCATGTTAAAAAAAAACACTTCACTGACAGCTATCTGTATTCGTAAAGAGGCCGAACTGATCACCGACACCGTATCGGCCAAACGCATCGGTGTTATTGCTACAATACTGGGAGACGTAAGTGGTCTCTTCATTCCCTTCTCGTCGCACTTTACCATGACGAACGTGACTCGCACAATTGAATTACGTATCTGTGTATCAGGGAGAAACGAATATTAAAAATTCCGTATTAGCTTATTTCAGGCACACGCCAAGAACGATGAAACGAGTTTACACTATCGTAACGCCTTTGTGTCATATCTATAAAGAATAACCTGCTTTGGACAAAAAATGCTGTTTATACAAGATCTATGTACACGAAAGTTATTTTGTTCTTCTACATCTGTCATCTCTTTTTAATTTTATTTTTATTTATTTTTCTATAGTATTAAATAGTGAAATAATGACACTTGTAGTTTAAACAATTTTTTTATTTCTTGTTTTTTGTAGATGCTAATATGTACTTTTGCCTACTTCTATGGTTAGTCATGTCTTTTATAGAATAGGTTGAAAACATACGCTAGTAATTCCTACAAAACCTTCTTTGTTTGATCTGGCATATATTCCTTTAATATCTGGGTCATTTGTTTACAGCTACTTTTGGTATGATTGTTTTTATTTTGCATTAGCAATGTTATTTGTACACCATAATAGAATATCCTTTTTATTTCTTAAGATCGTGCTGAGTGCAACATAAGCTGCTTCATTAACTTTAGTTATTATCTTTTGGTAGGTATTCTGGGCTTAGCAGATCAGGTTTGTTAATCTATGGCTAAGCCGTAACTTACATAAACATTGTCTTGAGTCGTTTTGCTGTAAATAAATATTGTATTTAGGTAAATTCGTTTCCAGCGCTTTTGATGTGATTGTTGGTTGTCAATTAAGTGTTTGTTTTTGTTGGTTGTTTTGTAGTGATAAGGTTTAGTAGAGTATTTGTTTATCTGTTTTTGATGTACTTTCTGATGGCGCATATATTCCAATGATTTCAAGATCGTACCCTTTCTGCGTAATACTTACTTTAATAATTGTTTCATTGATTAGTTTCTAGTTTTGAGGTTTGCTTTGTTCAAAGTTTAAACTTACGTAGGTATATACTTAATATTACGACCTGTCTATTTTATACTGTTAGAAAATAACAAAATTGTACGTGTAATATATTATTTGGTAAAGTTTTGTAGCAGTTTATTTTGGTTTAGGTGAGTCTATCAATTTAAATGTAGGAACTAACTTAAAACATCAGTAAATGACCTTTTAGATTTATCTTTTAACCACAACCTGGTTTATTTACATGTCTTCCTACTATTTACATTTTAACCCCTTTAATTAAGGACACGTTTTTGTCTTTGTTTACACAGTTGCAGTTTGATTCTAATAAGTGACTGGTTAGTTTGCCGTTTATTGTTTATTCTAAAAGGGTTAAACTCACCTGCTTTATGATATGAATAATATATATGCAGAGTATGGACAAATGCCGCTGTATTTAGTCACTAGCATAAGATTATAAATGCATTAAATGCAACTTTATAGTCTAATTTACATAGAAATAGCTAATATCTAATAATTTATTTTTTACTTGCATAAAATTTGTTTATTTTACCTTGGATAAGGCTACCAAAAACATACTTGTTATACAGGGTGTCCAGAGTGTCTGCCGACAAACGAAGACTGGAGATTTCTGAGATAATTTTAAGAGAATTTAACCCAATTGACTTTTTAAGGGAGCAAGAGCTCTTTAAAAATGAGTTTCATTTATATCACAGTTTTCAAAATTAGTTTGTGGTGATTCTATGTTTGTGTTTATGGTGTTAGCGTCAAATGAGCATTCTTCAGGTTTCATTTTGAGGCTGGTTGGTATTCGGAGATATAGTTATCAGAAAATATAGAAATTTTTATGGAGTAATGGTTGTTGTACGGTATACCAGATAAGCCCGATTACATGAGATAGATCATAAATCGATAGACCAACTGTCGTTGTTTTTACTAGTATGTAGAATACATCTACTTGGTTTTCCATCATTAAAGATGTTTAGAATTTCTGTGGTTTAAATGTCTTTAATTAGTCTGTCTAGTAATACTCTTGCCACTAAAACCTGTTAAGCCCCATATTGGGTTTTGACTATTGAAATCTTCTATTATTAGCCTGGGCATAAGTATTTATAAGATGAGTGTTATTAAGTCGGTTAAGTGAGGAGTGCCTTTGGAGGAAACTACATCAGGCATTCATGCATTGGAAAACTTTGACAGTAGTACGGCTACAGCTTTATATCTATTTCAAGAGGAATAGTTTTTGCTTTATGGATGTTATTAACATAAAGACTCACTGCATCATTCGTTTTTTTTCATCGTTTCTATTATTATACAAAGTTAGCAGTTACTAAAAGTATGGCAATTTTAAACTTTGTTTTTCTTGAAGACTAAAATTTGTACCATATCTAAGTGGGTATAAAACCTATTTATATTCCATTTTAATACATTGAAAATTATTTTGTTAATTAAAATGTTAAGCTCCTGGATGGCCCACTGGACGTATCGGTGTCGTGTTCTTCATCCTCAATGTGAGTATTTTTAACTGTGAGGTGTTTTGTCATTTTTTTGATCTTTTATTCATGAATGTTTTCAAATAAATAAACTGTTTTCCCAAAAGTAAATATTTGTTTTTCAGAATAAAATAATTTTTTAAATGGATACATTATTGTTTCTAAATGATTTATTGATTTTGTTGTTTTTATTTCTAAATTGGCTTAAAAAATACATTGTCACTAAATAAATGCGTCGCTTTAGATATAGTTCGTTTGGAAGACGATCTGTGTAATTATTGTGTAGATTAGAAGACAAATAGTAATCAGTTATAATTGGTTATAATTGGGCGAGACGTTAGGATTGGTGAGGTGGATATGTTTGTTTTGAATGTCACTGATATCGTAGTAACTGCACATGATGTATCGTACGTTAATCAGTGGGTTGTAGATAATCTTCTTGATAAAGACTTTCAATTATTTGATATATTTTTAAAGGTACTCGAGGTGTTGAACAAATTTAACACCGGCAGTGACCATAGACTAGTTCGTGCTCGTATACGTATTAACGTAAAGAGAGAAAGACGAAAACTATTATTAACAAACCTTTACCGACATCCTAGCAGTAATAAAGAGAAATAACACTGAGACAAATCTTTTCCCACTATCTCCCCACCAAATCTCCCCCTCAAATCTCATCCACTATCTCCACTCCCCACCACCCTCCACCCCCCCTACACACCCTCCCAAATTAATCTAACCTCCCCCCCCTTTCCTACCCACCCCTCCCACACTACCTCACTCCCCCCTACCTCCTCACTCCTCTCCCCCTATCACAACCCTTACCCCTTCCTCCTAAACCCCCCCCACACCCCCTTCCAACTTATAACCATATCCCACCCCCCCCCATCATCAAATCCCCCAACTCCCCCACCTCCCCAACCCCCTACCAGACCCCCCATAACACATTCCTTCCACCCCCACCCTACCTCTCCTAATTCCCCAATATCACCTCCACCTCAATCTCACTAACCCTTCCCACCTCCCCAAAACTCTCTTCATACCAACACCAAAACTTAACCCCGGTAATAATATATAACCACACGATATAAAAAATTTTTGTTCAAATCTGTACAACCATACAAACAACACCATCCCAAATCAAATCCTCCACAAACCAAACAAATTTGTAAAAATGGTGCTAACCCACCCGCACTTAACCAAAACCTCCGATAATTCCAAACACAGGTTGATTGCACCATCCTATAGCTAAGATGTCAATATATCAAATGCATAAATGCCTTTTAACTCACAAATTCCCAAAGCCATTTCACACCAAACCCACTGACACGGGAAACGCCTCACTTCTAATCATACCCCATAAAAGGGGAACCGTCCCGCAAAATATCGCAAAACCCTACCGTACACTCAGCCTTAGCATGTCACTCTACTCCTTCTGTTACAGTACTCCTAATCAAATATAATAACCAAAAAATTTAAAGTGGAAAATTTTTTGGACAGCTAAACTAGATGCATACCAACTAGTGGAGCAAGCAGGCTTTCGTAAGGGTTTTAGCACTATTGATCACTTGCAAAGAATCCGGACAGTTATTGAAAAAACAATAGAGTACAACATACCACGACATCTGGCATTTGTCAATTACCACAAAGCATTCGACAGAATCGAGAAATGGGCCTTCTTAACAGCATTGGACGATTCCAGAGTAGATTCAAGATATGCTGCCCTCCTTAAGAATATATACGATGATGCTACTTTTCACGTAAAAAATTGATGATGGTCTGGAAACTATGAAAATAGACCTTGGCAAAGGTGTGAGACAGGGCGACACCATCTCACCCAAGTAATTTACTTTGACATTAGAAAATGTTTTTAAAAACTAAATTGGGCCGAAAAGGGGTTTAAAAATTGATGGAGTATATCTTAACCATTTGCGTTTTGCAGACGACATAGTACTAATAAGCACAAATATCCATGAACTAAAATCAATCCTACAAGATTTAAATCACAAATCGAATCAAATAGGATTAAAAATGAATCTCGACAAAACAAAGATATTAATCAACAGCCTAGAAAACATCACGATATATAACATCACTATAGAAAAGGTAGAACAATATATATATATATATATATATATATATATATATATATATATATAATATATATATATATATATATATAGCTAGGACATGCAATTAAAAACGAAAAGGAAAATCAAACCCTAGAAATTAAAAGAAGGACACAATTGTCATGGGCTGCTTTTGGTAAGTTGAGCTTCATTTTAAAAGACAGAAAAATCCCAATTTACTTAAAACGAAAAACCTATGACACTTGTATACTACCAGTTGCAACTTATGGATTGGAAACAACAATAACAAGAAAAATGGCAGAACAATTAAGAGTAACTCAACGGGCCATGAAGAGAGCCAAGCGTGGAAGCAATTGGGGGAAGCCTATGTCCAACATTGGATAACTGAAGGCTGGAGAAGAAGAAGAAGAAGACTCGTTATTAAAGCAGATCAAAAGCAGTAGTTGCCATTAAGGATATTTTCTTATTAAAAATAAAGCACTTGTGATAGCTATATTGTATTTAATAGTAACATTTTTTCCTGAGAAACTACGTATCGTTTAGTTTTAAAAAAATTTAAATATTGGTAGCGTTATTAGGTATCACAATAGAATCAGAAATTGGGATTTTAGGTAGAGACACAGTGTATTTTTGTATCAACAAAAAACAGCAATATTTAACAAACTTTTGCTCTAGTGGTTAGTTCTCTCGCTTTTTTTTACACCCAAAAACATTTCGTTTTTGCGGCAACATTATATAGTGACACATTTATTTTATTTAGTATCAGCCGTGTAACAATGTTTCAAAAACTTTTCTATTTCTTGCATAATTTATTGCATTATTGTTGCTTTATTACTTAATTAATTCTCGTTTAATACACTAATGGCTACATAATCAAATATCTTAAAGCTCTACCAATGAGTTAATGTATTTCCGTTAGATTAGTCGGTTTTTATAATTATTGTCCTATTTGTTATCTATAAGGCAACCATTAAATTTTTACATTTTAATTTGTTTTAAAGCCAATTTTATTGAAAGCTAAACTATGTATATGTTGACCCATAAACTTTTCAATATAGAAAATCAATTTTTTGTTATATAAGTAAATCAAGTATTTAAAGAAAGCAATAAATACTATTATTATATAAAGAGCGTCTAAACTGAATGAATAAGAGCTTGTTTTGTGCAGACCAGAAGAAAAACTATAAAACATTGTGAAAGACCTTCATTTTCATCATCGTTATCAACCTGTATTAGTCCACTGCTGGACATAGGTCTCTCTCAGCTCCTTCCATCTGTCTCTGTCTTGTGCGGCTTGCGTCCAGTTATAGCTAACACTTTTCTTCAGGTCGTCAATCCATCTAGTTGGTGGGCGACGTGTGCTCAGTATTGCTTCTTGCCTTGGTCTCCACTCTAAAATACGTTTTGTCCATCGGTTGTCTGATAATAAAGGGTCGTGTCCTGCCCAATTCCATTTTAACGACGCGATTTTTCCGATAGCCTCTCTTTTTTTTTGTTTTTTGTTCTACAAAGTATTTCTTCGTTTGAGATTCGGTCTCTCAGAGAGACACCCAACATCTGGCACTCCATAGCCAACTGATCATGCAAATCTTATTAGCTACCTTTTTTTATGAGTGTAAATGTTTCTGCTCCATAAGTGAGCACAGGTAACACATATTAGTCAAAGATTTTTCCTTTTGAGGCATATGGGTAGATCTATTTAAATACATAATTTAATTTATCAAACATAACCCCTGTGTGGCTCAGTGGTAAGAGTGCCTACCTTCGAACCTAAAGGTCGTGAGATTGAATCTCACCTAGGTGGAGAAATTTTCGTTTATTAAAAATTAATAAATGAAAATAATTTCTATCCTTGTGCGATCGGTACTCACCGGAGGGACCACAGACGATCGGATACAATTAGCGTCTCTTAGCAGAGACAATTACGTCGACTTTGCTAAGTATCAACATTACTCTATCATATCATATATCTTATACTCTATCATATCATATTACTCTACATACACACTATACTTTACACTAGGTACCTGACTGTAAAAATTCACTGTACCATGCCAATGACCATTAGTTGTCGACGCATTAAACTCAATAAAAAAAAATTTATCAAACGCTGCCCAAGCTAATCCTATGCGATGTGGGAGCTCACATGTCTGGTTATCTCTGCCTAAAAATAATATGTGAATATTGCAAATATGTGTCATACATATGCAAAGAACCAGCGGAAAGACTATATAAGTAAACGAAAACTGCTTGCTATTAAATACAATTGAAAAAGATCATAAATGGTTGCCTGTGTAAGTCCATTTCAGATGGGTAATAATAAATAAAATAAGACTTACTCATAATCAATTTAATTTTACCACCAAAGAACCGGTTTCGCATACTACAATTTGCTATGCATCCCCAGGTCTAACGGTACAAGGTAAATTAAATGCTGAAATTACAAAACCCACATTATAGTGCTGTCTAATAAAGTTACCAATTACAGCAATTATGCCATTATTATATGTCTGTGATTATTAATATGAATAAAATTGATTTAAACAGACAAAGTAAAACTCAGAAATTGGTATAAGATAATCTAATAACTTGAAATAAAGTAGTAAATAACCAAAATACTACTTACACTACTAATAATTCTTGTACCGGCATGTAAGTAGTATTTTGGTTCTGAACTAATTTATTTCAATTCATTAAATTATCTTACACCAATTTGTGGGTTTTACTTTGTGTGTTTAAATAAATTTGATATTCATATTATTAATCACAGACATATAATATTGGCATAATTGCTGTAATTGTTTTCTTTATAAGACAACACCCTAATGTGGGTTTTTGTAGTTAGTCCTGAGGATGCATAGCAAATTGTAGTATGCGAAACCGGTCGTTTTGGTGGTAAAATTAAATGGATTGTGAGTAAGTCTTATTTTATTTCTTTTTACCTAATTAAAAAAGACTTATTTCTTAAGTAATAAAAATATACACTAACAGTTGGTATTGCTAAAATATAAAATTGTGCAAAGTATGTTTAAGTATTAAAATAAATCTAAAAATATACGTTCAATGCACTCATAGCTACCTTTTATTAATTCACTTGACAAGGAGCCATGCACATTTTTTGAAATTATCACCCAAACAAAATTTGCAATCCAGACAACCTTATATTATGCAATCCAATCATTTAATTAATTATTGTCGTATGTATATGTCACAATTTGTTACGGTATTTCATCTTATTGCCAGCACGAGATGTTTGCAACCCAAATCTTTTGGAAAGGACGAAATTTCAAAAATAGACTATTTTTATTAGTTTTAAATGCTTTTTGGCCACCACTAGTTTATAATTTAAGAGAAATTAACTGAAAATACATGTTTTTATTAAATATTTTCGAGTTTTACAGAAAAACATCATTTGCACAAATAACACCCAAAGCGTTAAATACTTATTTTTTAAATATATTTTTTCTCTATGTTGAAAAATACAATTTTAGATTTTCTTATTAAAATATATTTTTTAATTAAGTAATCATAAATATTTTGTTCAACATTCAGCATTGGATCGTTGACTTTTGTCAATACAGAATGAGCCAATTAAAACAGTTCACTTTGAAGATTAACGATATTTATTGTATTTTGTGAAATTTAGAAATAGGTAGATTTTAATTTTAACCCGTTGGGGTTTACTACATATGTGGGGTTTCACAAACCCCAGCTCCCAAATATCGCTGTTAAAATAAATAAAATGCAGACTTATGCGTACGTCCACCCCAATAGCTTCCCAAAAATGTCCCCACCATCGAATTCAGGCGTTACCTCAGTACATTGTAGGCAGTGAGTGAAATTAAACGCGCCTGAAACGCTCTGGGGTGTGTCATAACCCCACCTATGTACTCGCGTTTGCAATTTTGACATTATAAGTAAGTTTATATTTTTGACTTATTTGAATCTGCATATTCAATTGTTTATTTTTTTTAGCTAAAATATCATGTCATACGAAGCGGAACAGAAAAAGCTTGAATCTCTATGGGCTGAAATTGATGACGATGCCATCGAATCGGGAAGCGATGACGATATTGACCATATCTCTGAAAGCGACCACAACACTGACTCGGAGCAGGATATCGCAATAGAAGATGTAGTTTCTGACGAAGATTTAGACATGGAAACATCAAAAACAGAACTTCAGAATGAGACGGAAAATAAAAGCACTGACGGACCTCCAAGAAACGAAGGAATGTATCTCGGAAAAGACGGAACACAATGGAACAAACTTGCTTCAAATAATAAACGGGTTCGAACAAGATCATAGAATATTATTACTCATTTGCTTGGTGTGAATCATTATGCAGAAAATGCTAAACGTGCTTTAGATTGTTGGCAATTGTTTTTTGACCTACAAATGATCGAAGACATATTGCGCTGGACCAATCTCAAAATTCAACAAAAATCAATTGCATATCAAAATAAATGCATGGTGACACCAACCAATGAATGTAAAATTAAAGCATTTATCGGACTTCTTTATTTAGCAGGTATGTTTAATTCTAATCGTCAGAATTTAAGAGACTTATGGCAAAGAGATGGGACTGGTGTCAATATATTCCGCAATACGATGTCTATAAATCGTTTTCAATTCCTGATGGTCTGTCTTCGGTTCGATAACATCGAGAATCGTAAAGACAGATTAGCGATTGACAAATTAGCTTTCAGTTCGTGGAATTCTGGACAAATTTATTGAAAATTGTAAGCAGGCCTAAATTCCTTCTCAAAATGTGACGATAAATGAGAAGATGGAGTCTTTTCGTGGAAGATGTTCTTTTAAACAGTGCATGCCCAACAAGCCTGCAAAGTATGGGATCAAAGTGCAAGCCCTAGTTGATGCCCGTTCATACTACGTTTTAAATTTGGAAGTGTATGCAGAAAATTAGCCAGAAGTTTCCTACAGTATTAGTAATTCCCCAATAGATATAGTAGAGATTCTAATACAACCTATTTCTGGTTCCAACCGAAATGTGACCTTTGACAACTGGTACACTAGTTATGAATTATTGATAAAATTGCAAAACGAGCATAAACTTACGTCAGTAGGCACGCTGAGAAAGAACAAACGATGCATCCCAACACAACTTTTGACAGTCCAGAACAGAGAACAAATGACATCTTTATTTGGCTTTCAGAAAGATATTACACTTTTATTGTATGTTCCGAAAAAGAACAAAAACGTCCTACTGTTGTCCACCATTCACCATGATGGGACTATTGATGAAGCAACTGGCGATAAAAATTTATCAGAAATAATAAGCTTCTACAACTTTACTAAAAGTGGAGTAGATGTAGTGGATGAACTGTCTGCATCATATAACGAATCTAGAATCTCACGGAGAATCTCACCTTACGATCGTGTTTTCTCTCTTAAATACAGCCACCATAAATGCTTTGATGATATACAGAGAAAACAATCAAGATTTCAAACTTACCAGAAGATTGTTTATAAAAATATTGGGCTTTGAATTGATCCAGGACCACATATCTGAAAGAAAAAATAATCCAAGAATACCAAAAAATATTCGTCAAAACATTGCACATTTTGGCCAAGATGCCCCTGCAGTGCCACCTGCCAAGATTCCAAAACTCATGGGAAGATGTTTAGTATGTCCAAGAAGCCGAGATCGAAAAACTAAATATTTCTGTTCAAACTGTGAATCATTACTGTGTCTGTCATAAGTTGTCAAAATTGCATGAATTCAAATAGCGATTATTTTTTTTCTCTCACTGTACAACCGGATAGAGTTTTTCCTTGTATTATCTTACTATTACATTTTCATTTACTATTGTATTTTTGATCATATGGTGTTTATATTTTTTGGTAAGATTGTTCAGTTAAGTTGTGGTTTTTGCTTATGGAGAATTGTCTATTATTAGTTTATTTTTAATTTCTTTTGAATAAATGTGTTCTGATTATTTCTTTTTTGCTTAAATAGTCCTTAGATGATCACTTCAGATCATGAAATTAGAAAACATATAAAAAAACTGCCAGAAAAATTCTGATTTTCTTAGAAATTGAGGTTTGTCACACCCCACATATGTACTAATGACAGAAAAATCCACGTATGTGACGCCGGGTTAAATAGGGTATATTTTAACGAAAAAAGCCTTTTTCTTTCAGTTCTTCTGACACTCCTATAGTGTATTTTTATGTATGAGAGAGTAATAAAACAATAAATTATGTATGCAAATCCCTAAACTGTTGATACGGGTGACTCAATGAAAAACAGATATTTGTCAACAAGTTTACAGAAGTATATAGGAAAACAATTTTAAATTGAGTATGACCACCAGGTATAAAGGTTGGAGCAGAATAGAATGCAATAGTTGTGAGGATTACTAATCCCTAAATAAGGTTGCCAGTGTCGGAGTGATGGAGGTTAACAGGTACTAATGAATTTGCAAGAAATGTAAGATGTTTATTTTATTGGTTATATATAACCAATAAAAGTTTAATAAGTACCTACCTATTTGCAAAATAAAGTTTAATTCTTTAGATAAAAAAAAAAACGTTTTATTTTATCTGAAATGAGTGCATTCCACGAAGTAAGGGTTTCAACAATCAAACATTTAATTCTTTAATTCCAGGAATCTACGACAGTAATTGACTAGATAATTACCTTCTAAACTTATTCCACAGAAATGTGATAGTGGGTTTTTCCATTTTGTAGGAAGGTCCAAGTGACGTATTCAAAATTCTTAACAGTTCACTAAAAGTAGGTACTTCAGTTGCAAGGTGCAGTTTATTGTGTATACTAATGTTATGGAAAATTTGGAAGTGCCGTGTAAACGCCGAAAAATTGGTCCTTTAACAGTTAATGAAAGGACTTCGACGGAAAGTGCATGAATTCTTCTTTAGACAAGAATTTCCAACATTGGATAAAGTTCTTGTCTCAGTTCGAGATGATAAGGATTACCCAGAAATGAGTCGAAGTACGTTATGGAAACTTTTAAAAGAAATAGGCTTCCGCTGGAAAAAGAATCCCAGAAAGTCTATTTTATTAGAAAGAAGCGATATTGTCATATGGAGAAGATATTTTCTAAGAACCATAAAGGAAATGAGAAACCAAAAAAGAAAAATATTTTATCTTGATGAAACATGGATCAACGAGGGTCATACACCAAATAAATTTTGGCAGGATGAAACTGTTACAAGTCAAAGGCACGCTTTTGTAAATAACTTATCTACTGGTTTAAACCCACCACCAGGAAAGGGACGCAGGCTGATAATAGTACACATTGGCAGTTCAGACGGTTTTGTTGAAGGTGGTTTATTAACTTTTGAATCAACTCGTACCGGTAACTACCATGAAGACATGAACGCTGATGTCTTTCAAGAATGGTTCGAACAAATGATAGATCTTCTTCCTAAGAACTGTGTAATAGTAATGGATAATGCAAGTTATCACTCCAGACTTATAGGACTGCCCACAACCAAGTGGTTAAAAAAAGACTTGCAGAATTGGCTGAGTTCAAAAAATATTACGTACCATCCCGGATCTATAAGAGAGGAACTTTATTCGTTGTGTGCCCTTCATAAAGAAAAATTTAAAAAATACGAAATTGATGAAATTGCCAAAAATCGTGGAATGACAGTACTTAGATCCCCATCATATCATTGTGAATTAAACCCGATTGAACTGGTACGGGCACAGATAAAGAGTGAAGTTTCAAGAAAAAATACCACTTTTTAAATTCATGATGTTAAACAGTTGTTTTTGGAGGCCGTAAATAATGTAAAACCTGAAAACTGGGAAAAGGCAGTAAATCACACTATTAAAGAAGAGGAAAAATGTGGAAGCTGGACAATATTACTGATAAAATGATCGAGCCAGTTATTATAAATCTTGGTTCTGAAAGTTCATCTTCTGAATCTGATTTGGATTTGTAACAAGTAGCTGTAAGTTTTATATTAATATTTTTATTCATGTATTTAACATACCTTAGACGGTTTTAAAAACTCTTTTTCTCTTTTGTAATTTTTAAAAATTAAAAAAAATGTGAATTTTTTAAAACCCTTTTTAATGTAGGCCAGTCAGTTCTGATATAGTGTGTGATAAAAGAGGTCACTTTTGTTTACATACACATAACACTTTATAACACTGAAATAATTCATTTATTTTTTACAATTATTCAAAGTAATTTTTCAATTAATCTTGAGCACACCCATGGAGTGGTCGCAGGTACCAGTTAAAATTATGCTAATTACTCTCTCGTTCATAAAAATAAACTATAAATATTAGAGTTAGAGTGCCTGTCAGCAAAAAATTTATGACACGACTATACAACTATACGCCACTAGGCCGAGTCTGACATGGTTTCCCGCTGTGATTTATTTTGGTTCTGTGGCGTTTTTCCTCTAACTTTCGCAAGAAATCTTGATTTTGTGACATATTAACAATTTGTAATGCAAGGTTTTCCTTGTCTTACACATAGCAAATTAATACAGTGTGTAAGGCAAAGAGAAACCAATAGACTAAATATTTTCAAGATATTATGACTATGGCAAGTTATGGAAAACAAAATACTCCTAGTCCGTGGCAGACTTTAAATGATTAAGGGGTGCTAAGAATCTTCACGTTAAATGCTAGGAACTACCTGAAACTGGAAAACAAAAACGACACATTGACAATTAGAACGTGGAATGCAAAATCTCTCTTAATGCCAGGAAAATCTCATAACATCGTGAGAGAAATGAAAAGAATAGGAGTCAACATTCTCGAAGTCACTGAAGTTAGGTGGCCTGGATCTGGACATACAAACATCGATGTGATATACTATGATGGTAATAACGATCCCCATCATTATAACGGGTGGCGTTTATAGTTGAAGAGAACAGCAGTAAATGTGAACAGAACTTTATACCTATATCTTATAAAGTAGATATGCTACAAATTAATACCAGTCCTTGAGATATTAACTTTCTGCAAGCATATGCTCCTACAGGAGCAGAAACCAGAAAGAGAAATACGAGAATTCTACCAACAGATCAAACAGCTAATGAAGATGGCAAAGCAAAATGCTGTAAATATTATTATGGGAGATGTTAATGCCAAACTAGGTGAAGGGCATACCGAAGAAGTAGCCGGAAATGTTGGTTTGAGCCATAGAAATGATCGAGGACAAATGCTGGTCCAATTTTGCCAACAAGAAAATCTAATGATCGCAATCACCTGGTTTAAACTACCAAAACGAACATTATATACATGGAAAGCACCTGGAGATAATCCACATAAACAGATAAAACCGCTTAATAAGAAACCAGATTAATTGTATATTAATTAAACTTGATGGTACACAAGGCAAATATCGAACACAGTATTTAATTAAATCTTGCCCAAGTACTTTCGATCACAAGATCATCCTCAGGGGCATCTGAAATAAGCCAAGAAACGTTTTTTTAAAAAAGAAATTTTAATTCACTTGGATAAAAACTCCAAGTTTGTAGTTGAAAAAAGTTTTTTTATGTGATTAACGTTTATAGACTTACTTCGTCAATTGTGGCCTATCCAGCAATAACCGAATGTCATACATGTAAACTGGGACATAACAAATACATACACTAAAGGCAAACAAACACTTTAAAATTTAAATCGGAGAAGCTACATTTTTATATTATAGAAGCCGGAGACAGAATGGCTCCCAGCCTGGCGGAGGCGGAAATATTGGGGTGAAATGACAGCTTGTGAAGGGCAGTTACAAGTAATCTGCGCCTTTCAAGATTCTATGAAACTAGGTATTGACCAAAGGTCCAACTGACACCACTATAGGAAATCAACTGAAGAAATATAAAATTATATCTAATATTGTTATGTAGATTGAATAATCCAGATCTCACACTCAAACCTGTTTATAATAATTAGGATGTTAGTTTGAGAGAAATTGAAGTTGACATAAAGTATGAATGTAAGAAATAGACTAAACAGTATATTAGACAGTGGATAGTTGACTACAATAAAATGGTCTACTAAGCGCTATCAGTACTGTAAAAAGAAAAAGATAATCTGAATATTCAATTGAATTGCTAAAAATTAAAATCAAAATTAAAAGCAAAATATATAAATGGGTTGTAATCCAAGTAGTTCAGTTGAATCCACAGTCAATGGAAGAACTTTCAAATTAATATGTAAATACTCAGTGCATGAAGTCTAAACAGTCGAGCTGGGCCCTCTACGAGGTGGAGCTGTAATAAAGTTTTTAAATATAGGATTAAATTTAGTACAATTTAAATTAATTTAAGTATTAAGACAGTGAGAGTTTTCATTTGTTTCCCTTGTAATCTCAAAATCTTCCAATAAATCCAACTCAAGATAGTTTTTCTTTCTACTGATGTCATGTAAGATGGATGAACCAGAATTGATGTTAAAATTGTGGTTGCTGGATACTAAGTGTTGACCAAAACTTGAAGAGTTTGGTCTTTTCAAATGTTCAGAGACTAGTGGATAACTTTCTGATGGTTCTACCTACATAAGAGGCATCACAATCATCACATTTTAATTTGTAATACCACTTTTATCAGGTGTATATTAATTGACAGGTGTTATAGAAATTAAATCAGTACAGTTAAAATATATCCCTGGACGGATATCGGTTCCAACCACAATCCTGTTACCGGTAAAATCTCAATTAAACTGAAGAAAATCGAACGCAGAGAGAACATAAAACCTAGCCTTCAAAAACTTAAAGATCCAGCAATACAGGCAGAGATAGAGAATATACTAAATGATACAATCAAAGAATATTTTAGTGAAGCACCCGCGGTACCATAAGAATCAGTAGAAAGTATTTGGCACACCTTCAAAACAACAATCACAACTATACAAACAGAACAACTAGAAGACAACACAAAAAAAAGAATACATGGATGACCGAAGAAATCCTAGAACCGATGGAAGTAAGATCTTACAAAAACATCAATGAAGTAAAATAAAAAGAAACCCAGGAAACCATCCAAAACTAAATCAGGAAAGCCAAAAAAGAATTGATGAACAGCAGATGTGAGGAACTGAGAGAATTATTAAAAAAAACATAACTACTACAATGCATAAAAAAATATTAAGGAAGTCACACATATGAAGAAAAAATTAAGTACAACAACGCTAGTCGATGATAACAACCAAATAGTATCTAGCCCAGAAAATATAGAAAACATAGGGAAAAAATACATTGAAGGTCTGTTTGAAGAAGAGAGAACAAAACCACAAATAAATATAGTACAAGACACAATACCTAATATATTAACATCGGTAGTTATAAAAATAGTCAATACAGCAAAGCCACGTAAGGCCACAGGTCCAGATGAGATATATGTATAGATGATAAAACTTATCAATAAAGAAAATCTCCATTAACACTACTATTTAAGAAAATATATACCACTGTAATCTTTCCAGAAGACTAGCTTAGATCGACATTTATACCTATAAACTATGAAACTTAAGGCAATTATATCGAGCGCAAGTTTAATTAAATCTTGCCCAGAAAGTAAAATACTTAAAGTACTTTCGCTCAATATAGCATCTTCAGGGGCATTTCGTCAAATATGAGCTATCCAGCAAGCGTAGAATGTGATGAATATGAATCATAACATAAAATTGTACAAACACTACACTAAAACAAGGACAAACAGTTTAAAATTAGTTAAAATATTTCTACGCTCTACATTCATTGGCGGTATCAGGAGAGAGAATGGTATTTAACGAAAATGATAAGGTGACATATGTCCTTATAATTTCCTTTCTTATCATTTCACACGTCACCTTATAAAAAAACCTAATAAAAACCTAAATAAAAAAGGAAAATATGTAAACAACTTAAGATACGCAGACGACACTGTCATTATTGCGGACAGCGCTAAGGCTTTACAACGACTTTTGAATGCCGTAACCAGAGAGAGAGAGAGATAGCTTGAGGCTGAATATAAACCATCGAGCAATAAGACAAAAGAGGGAATCTAAAGGTAGTGGGGGTAAACATATTGATAGACAGGAAGTGCCATCTTGAGAGGCCACTTTAGACAAGGATAGACAGTCTCTTTCCTTGTTTAAGAAGTCAAATTTAGTTAGGTTATGTTATTGTTTGTCCCAACTGTCACATGAAATTTTATTTATATTGAAATCTTTTACCAATTGTGTCACTTTTTAGACTATTATAGTTAATATTTAATTAAAACTTTCTCGTCTGAAAAATATTTTATAGCTATTGTTAATAAGTGTTGGAAAATTTAAATTTAGCGCCTTTGCATTTCCGGATATGTCCGCCATCAGAGGCCACTTTTTTGGTCTCCTTTTCATAACGATTAGATTCCCTCTTTTATCTTTTTGCTCGATGATATAAACACAAATAAAACAAAAGTAATGGCCGTTATACGTGCACCTAATATATATACAATAGCACTAAAGGCCTTGGAGGCCCATGGCTTAAAGAATTTTGTTCTTTCTTTATTTTCGCTTTCCTTTATGTACTGAGATCTTCTCTGGCTCGATATGTGACTTTTCTCCATTCCTTCTTGTTATTCATTTTTCTTTTCTGGCCGTCTAGTCCAATTTCTTCCATATCTTTTTCTACCTCCTGATTCCATCTATTTTTTGGCCTTCCTTTTCTCTTTTTTGAAGTTATATTGTAGTTTAGTACCCTTTTTGGAGTCCTCGTGTTTGGCATCCTTTCTAGCTGACCTCGCCATCTTAGTCTCTGTGCCTTTATGACTCCTATTATGTTAGGTTGATTATATAATTTCTTTAATTCATCATTTGATCTTCTTATCCATAAACCGTCCCTTATTATTCCTCCATATATCTTCCTCAAGATTTTCCTTTCCCATATCTCCAGTAGATTTTGTTCATTTTTTGTCATTGTCCACGTCTCACTGCAGTATGTTGCTATTGGTTGTATAGTTGTTTTGTATAACTGTATTTTTGCCTTTCTTGATAAAAACTTGCTTTTCAACATTCCACTAAGAGCATGTACACTTCTATTGGCTGCCATTATTCTAGCTTGTATTTCTTCTTTAATGTTAGGTTTACGTGATATTATTGTACCTAGGTATGTAAATCTTTCCACTATTTCGAATTCGTATGATAATCTTTCTTCTACTTCTACTTTAAACTTTTGTCCATCCCTAAACTGATCATCTGTCCACTGCATACATTTTGTTTTAGTTTCATTTATGTAAAGTCCCATTTTCTTTGCTGCTTTTACTATTCTCTGTACTATCTCCTGTAGCTCTTTTTTTCCTCTTGCCAGCAACACTATATCATTCGCAAATGCCAAAACTTGGTGTCTTTTATGATATAGGAGTCCTTCTCTATTAATTCTCGCTGCTCGCATTATTTTTTCTAGGCATAAATTGAAGAGTAATGATGACAAAGGATCGCCCTGCCTTAATCCTTCTTTTACTATAAATTTGTCCGATGCATGATTGTTAACTTTGACTCTGTTTTCTGTATTCTCTAAAGTAAGATGTATCATGTTACGCAACTTTCTGCTAACTCCCAGTTCCTCAAGGTCTCTTTTAATTCCTTCCTTTTTATTCTGTCGTATGCTTGCTGGAAGTCGATGAATAGCGCTATCGTTGGTAAGTTGTGTTCATAGCTTTCTGCTTGTAACTCTCTTATTATGAATACTTGGTCCGTTGTGCTTCTCCCTCGTCTAAATCCACACTGGTATTCGCCTATTATATTTTCAGCTTCTTTTTCCAGCTTATCTTTTATCGATTTTGATAGGATTTTATATATGGTATTTAGTAACGCTACTCCTCTGTAATTACTGCATTCTGTTTTGTCTCCTTTTTTGTGTAATGGACAAATAATGGCTTCCTTCCAATCTTCTGGTATTCGTTCTTTTATCCATATCTCTTTTATGATCTTGCATATCCAATTATTTAGCAGTTTTCCACCATATTTCATCATCTCTGCTGTTATGTTATCACTTCCAGGGATTTGTTGTTTTTCAGATTTTTTATGATTTCCTCGATTTGTTTTTTGCTGGGTGAATTATCTTCTATGTCGTCTATGTGTTCAATTCTTGCTTCTGCTTGCATATATTCTCTTTGGTTTGACTTATTATTGCCATTTAGTAATTCATCAAAATACTCTTTCCATCTTTCGACTATTTCTGCTTCCCGCTTATATTATTTCCTGCTTTGTTTTTAACGAATATGGGTTTTTGTTGGAAACCTTTTTTTTTCATTTCTAGCACCTTGATACAGGTTTTTTATTTTTTTATTTCTGTAATTCTCTTCTATTTCTTTTAGCTCAGTTTCTATGTGTTTTCTCTTCTTTTCTCTCAGCACCCTCTTTACTTTTTGTCTTTGCTCCCTATATCTATTCTTTGTCTCTATTGTTTCTTTCGTGATCATTTCCATCCTTAATGATTTTCTTAGTTCTATTTCTTTTTGGCACTCTATGTCGAACCAGTCTTTCATCTTTTTATTCTCTTGTTTATCACATTCTTTTGCTGCTTTGTTCATTATTTGCTTTATGTTTTCCCATTTGTTCTCAGTTTGCTCTTCTATTTGTATCTTTTTTAGTTCTCTTCCCATTGTTTCCTCGTATATTTCTTGCTCTTTTTTTGTTGCTAATCGAATTGGGTTATGTATACATTTCTTTTTATTTATTTTGTTTTTGTTTTCTGGTATCAGTTGCTTAATTTTGATACCCACCATGTAGTGATCTGAGTCAGCGTCTGGTCCTCTGTATGTTCTTATCTTCTTTATACATTGCTGTTCCTCTTTTTCGATGAGCACGTGGTCTATTTGGTTTTTAGTCTTTCTATCTGGCGATATCCATGTTTCCTTGTGTATTTCTTTTCTTTCGAAATATGTGCTCATTATGATCATATTTTTTTCTCTTGCGAAATCTATCAGGAATTGTCCGTTCTCATTAGTTTCATTGTGTTTACTATATTTTCCTATTGTCGGTCTAAATACTTCTTCCTTCCCTATTTTGGCATTTGCATCGCCTAGAATAATTTTCATATCATATCTGGGTATATTTTCGATTGTTCTGTTTAATTCATTGTAGAAACATTCTTTAACGTCATTATCTTTTTCTTCTGAAGGTGCGTGAATATTTATAAGGGTGATTTTTTGGTATTTTCCCTTGAACCTGATACTACATATGCGGTCTGATACTGGTTTAAACTCTACTATTGCTTCTTTTAGCTCTTTTCTTATCATAAAACCTGTGCCTAATGTTCGATTCTTTCCACCGCTGTTGAAAAACATTGTATCCTCTATTTCAAATATATCATTTCCCAGCTGTTTCGTCTCCTGTAAAGCTACTATGTCAAAATGGAACTTTTCGATTTCTCTCGCTAAATGTTTAAGTTTGCCTTCTCCATATGTGCCTCTTACATTCCATGTTCCTAAAAGTAGGTGCTCTTTTCGCAATGTTTTCTTGTGCTTTGGTTCAGTTTTCATTTCTGTACTCTTTTTTTCTTTTTTTGTATTTTCCTTAACCTTGTTCTGTGCTTGTTTCGTCAACGTTATTCCAGTAGTACATTTAGTTGCTAGTTTTTTGATGTTTTTTTACACATTGCGCCTTCTTTGTCATTCCACCTCCATTCGCTGTTATTCACCCATATTTTTTTTACTCCAATTTTTACTTCATTTCCTTTATTTCTTTCTTCTTGAGCAATGTTTCTAATTATTTTCTGTATTTCTCGTTCTTTTATGGTTGCATCTTCGTTGATATATATTTTGTACTCTTTAAATTCTTTTAACTTATGCTTTTTTTCCATTATTTTTCTTTTTTCTTCTTGGTTTTCTAATTCAATTAGGCATGTTTTTTCGCCTAACTTGTGAGCATTCCTTATTTTAAACCTCTACCCCTATATGTTGTTTGATGAAATTATTGATTGTTCCTTTTAACTCTGCTTGCTCATATGTGTCTATCCTTAGACCGTTCATAACTATGTTATTTATTCGTCGGTGTTTTTCCATAACTTCCATGTTTTTTGTTATTTCTCTGAGTTCCTCCTTGATCTCTATATTTTCTTGTTTTAGTTCCAAATTTTCTTTTCTCAGCTCTCTGTTTTCCATTATGAGCTTTTCTATCGTTTCCTTGCATTCTTTTTGATTTCTTTTTATTTCCTTAATATCATCGGTAAGGTGGCTCATCATTATTAGTAATTGATCAATTTTTGTTGCCTCATTTTTTTTCTCTGGAGTTTTTGTTGGCGTTCTCGAGAACTTCTTGCTCTTTCTGAAAATGTTATCTTCTTCCTCGCTGTCTTTATATCTGTCCTTCCTTTTTGCCCCTCCTTCTGAAAGTGTATCATCACTGTCTAAATTTTTTATATATTTTTCCATTTTCCGGCGCCAAACACTGTCTTCTACCTCAACAGTTCAGAGAAGACAGCGTTTACCGTATTTATTTTATGTTTATTAACCGTTATTATTTTTCTGTGTCTACCCCGAAAGTCTACTCACAACGGCAACGTCGCAATTTCAAAGGTCAGAGTTTCGTTTCTATGCCTTGATGTTAATTAGGCTTATCAATTACAGCAATCTTTACTTACTTACGTGCACCTAATGCCAGTATTAATATTCGTATCTACAATAAACAGATAGAATCCGTACAAAGATTTTAGTATCTAAAAAAGACTATCTAGGAGTCACAAGTGTGAGACGTGTACAAGTCTTTGAGATGTGGGTATTTCGAAGGATGCTAAATATCTCTTGGAAGGAGCACGTGATCAACAACGAGGTGCTAAGAAGAATGGGGACTGAGAGAGAACTCATAAGTATTGCAAAAGTCACAAAAACGAGTTATCTAGGACATATTTACAGAGGAGAAAAATACAACTTCCTATGACTTATAATAGAAGAGAAAGTGGAAGAAGAAGTCCAGGAAGCAGAAAATGATCCTGGCTGAAAAATATAAGGGACTGGACAGTCATGGAACACACATTTGATACTAAGAACAGCTCAAGATACAGAGCAATTTGCTGTAGTTATAGCCAACCTTTATTAATGGAGAGAGCATTTTAAGAAGTTCTAAAATCTATAGATACTGCTTTTCTTTTTAAACACGTTACGCGCTTTGTCTATAAAATATATACACAGTAGTCAGTAGAGTCAGGGCGCCGTGTGTATAGTTTTTATTCACGATGCATAGCTATAGCATTTTTCATATAAAAAAGCTTGCACATCATTCAAGATTTACGTCGTCAGAACCACACAGCGTTGCCAAAACATCAGATTAGTTAGTAAGTGAGGAATTTTTAAAATGTCAACTATTTGTCAAACTATTATATTAACAGTAAATACACTTAGTTTTAAGAATACTGCAACACATTAAAATACATAAGAAAACATTTTAATACCAAATTATATATTCTAAATTTTAAACTTACCTCTTTTAGGGCTTTAATAGTAAAAACATCCCGCCACTATGTTTTGTTCAAAATAATTTATCTTATATGAAAGCTTATCAGCTTTCTACAGACTATTTATTAGTTTTGGAGTATTACAATAACAATACACAAGAATAATTAGATTTCAAAGCTATTAATCTAAATTTAATATTTATTTTTAAATACAATTTATTAATATACATTATATTATGAACAAATTGTGTAAGAAATCAAAACATTAACAAAATTCCAATTCTAAAAAAGCGGCAACACTTTGTACACTTTTGCCACACGCTTTACTGTCAATAAAATTTGAAGTATTTCCATACCAGTTGCGTACAACTGTCTAATATATTTAATTAAAATTATTATTTTGTGGAATATTAGACTTAAAGAGTTATTTCATAAAATTTATATTATTAATAATAACAAATGTTTTCGTTATTTAATCAATATAATTTTAAAATTTCCAATATAATGATGAGTACATTTTTCTGATTATTACACCATGTTGAGGCCTTTGAAAGATCGAGCAGCTTCGTATGGGTTTCGTATTATTAGATGTGTTAGGAGAATTTGAACTCTAATGTTGATGTTCTGTAAATTTTAAATACAAGTGACGTCACATTGTATAAATCGTGACGTGCTAGTGTTTTACTTTGAAAAATGGTATATATTCTAGTCCGTGTGTATGCGATTTCTGCATAGTTAATGTAGGTATCTTATTTGATATGTATTGATGTTACATTACATCATATCAAATTGGCAGTAAAATTGGTTTAGTTGATAATTTTTTTACAGTTATGTTAGGACGTTTCTGTTACAGTAAAAAAATAGCAATTTTAAAGTAAAGTATCTATGTTTGTACTGATCATTTGTTTGTTGTATACAAATTAAACACAAGTAGTTTAAAATTCACAGATCCTATAAACAACAGAAGAAAATATTTAAAAAACATTTCAGTAGGTGTCTACTTTAAACTTCTAGTTATAAGTTTATGAATGTTAGGCGGATAGAGAGAGTTGACTAAATATCAATGTATGTTATTAAAAATATGAAAAACCAATAAAAGTGATGGGCGAAGAATGGAAAGATGACTCTTTTTACCTAAAGTTACACTTTGTGATGTTATATTGTTATTGTGAGAGAAAAAATAGTTGATATTACCTAAACATATATTCAACACGTAGTATTTTTATAATCATTAAAACCACATATTATAAATACAGATAAGATTCGAGGAATACATAGTAATATTTTATATAATTACTTTAAAATCTACATATCAGTGTTTGTTACATTAGTTGCTCAGACGTTGGCAGTAGAAAATGTTTTTCGTCCAATTTTTTTTTTTTTTGAAATGGATATTAGATTTACGATTAGTGTCAACACTCTCATCGTTGGAAAGCTTACTAGGTTAAATATCTGTGCTGTGGCGTTATGGCAAAAGTTGATATGTCCAAATTGGTATTTCTTGCCAAGTGATAAAAACAACTTGTCCGGTTTATATAAAATTGTAGCATTCGAATATATGTACCAAATGGTATCAGACAAACATATATGGACAGCATGTGTGTAAAGCTTATAATTACAAATAAAATTTATTACTTAGGAGGGAAACTTTGAGAGGAAAAATATATCAACTTTTGCCATATTTTTTTGCTTTTGGTAATACATATCAAAGTAAGGAGATTGATAAAAATTACAAAATTATTTGCAAACTTAAGAAAACAAATAGGTATTGTATTGGTACATTGTTTCAGTAAATTATAGTACAAAAGGTAAATCTAATTAAAATCAATGTTTACAAATAATTATTCATTAGTATTATCATCAGAAGTATAGCAATTTTCCATTTCAGCGGCTTAATTAGACGTTCCAATACTTTGGTAAAACTGGTGACAGTCTTTATGCATCAATGGTAACAAACTTAATAAAATCAGCTTTCTTCTTTGGGTTTCATTGGCAATGGATAATCATTACATTCTAGTAGATTTAAATTGTTAACATTCGCTGTTCTTCTTCTTTGACTTCTTCATAATTCTAAGGTCTTGCAGTCTTTATTTTCATCTAAACTAAATTTAATTTTAATAACTACAAATGGTTCTTCATATCTAATCGTTCTTATTTTTAACCAATTGATTTTAGTTTCTTCATTACTTGTAGTTTTTTTAATTAAAACGTCTTTGATTACATCCTAATCATGCCTAACGAGTCTTACATAGCAGTAGATTGCTATATGATTTAGTGAGCTGGTAAAATTTATCCCAGTAAAGGCGAATAAAATGTTCGTAAGTTTTTCCGCGGTTGGTACAATTAAACCTGAAACTAAGATCAATATTATTGCAAAAATTATTATTAAACTCACCAGGCTTTCAGGTTGAACCGTGTAGATTATTACTGCTCCGAGCTTTCGACATGCTCTCTGACGTCTTTATTAGGGTTTCCGGAGTCCCAGTCTCTTAAGCCACCAGGCACTACTACACTGTTATCTGGTCACTGCCCTACTGCTGCTGGGGACAGCCGACAGAGGTATATATTTTAATGATAATATCAGAGAACTACGAACACAGTTTGTAGTTGTGTTAGTAGTTCTCTGATAATATCAACAATGGGGCTGTTTGGTGGGAGTTAGATTTCTGATGGCAAAATATTAATTGAAAGGTGAAGGACACGATGTTTTCTTTATAATGGGTGTCCATTTATTAAAAAAATTGTACATATTTTAATCGCTATGGTTCGCATAACAATTATTGGTTTATAGAAGCAGATAAGGGGTTTAAGCTCTAAAGTTTTCAAAATTTTGTTATCTGTATGTAAATGATGTTGAACTAGAGCTAAAATTGAAACCTAATTTTTAATTCTACGGTTTGTTTGGCCTACATAAAATTGTGGCAGTATAAAAAAGAACTTGTATAAACTGCCTGTTGTTTATTTGAAATGTTGTCTTTGGTTGATTAAACAAGAGATGACTTGATCTAAAGATTTTGTCAGTGATAGCTTTGAAGTAGAAAAAAGTATTTTGTGTGAATAGGGCTGAGTGTCTGGATTGAGGTTGAATGAAAAATTGATGTCTTTAGATGCTCTTGTTGATGCGATTTTTTTCCAGATCAATAAGCTTTTGCGATGATGCAAGCAGATCTGCTAAGCTTTCACTTTAAAACAAGCCCTTAACCAAAATGGTTACTGTACAAATTATTTCGTTTGTTCTACAAGTTGTACTTCTTCTAATACTTTTTCCAAGTGTAAGACTCATCTCCTGCTTTGTTTATATATCTATTTTTCTAGTGGCATTCTTTGGTTATTTAGTATCTTTCATGATAATCCAATATAGTTTTAGTTTAAAATAGTTTATTTTGACACCTCGATTCCCATTTGAAAATCCTTTATAAAATACAGTTATTTTGTTTTGTTAGTCGCTAATAACAGTTTTTTTTCGAATTTAATTAATTAAATTTGTCTCATCCATATGAGGCAGATCTATTTATTTTTATTATTCTCAAATAGATATTTTTTGAGCTAGAGTTTCGGCGCAAGAATGTTTTACAAACAAAAAATATTAAAATACACTTAGTTTGAATTAATTGGGAAATAAAAAATTGTCATGTTAATTAACATTTTAAAAAAATAATTGGTGTTGTGCTTATATTTGTCCTGAAATACTTGTTTTTAAATCACTGCCGATATATCTTTGAAATCTTGGTCATTTTTTATCCCACCATTACTGTTAACAGCTGCCACTTAGATTGGATACTCTAATTTATTTAAACGACACCCATATAATCTGCATGTTCCATTTTATTTATACAGGGTTATAGATTCGATTTTAGTTAAGCCAAAAATAAAGCACAATAAATAGTTAATTTAAAAATTGAAATTTTCTTAGAATAATAAGCAAACGTTGCGAGAAATACTAGAATTACACTAGTAACTTTTTATTTCAAAAATAAAACTACATTTTTTTTTCTATTTTCTACATTCTTGAAGAATCCAATGTAAGTTATCCACCCTAGTCGTACTTTTCCCATCCATCCAACCATCCATACAACATCCATCTACTCTATTTTCTTTTTTTCTCTTTTTACTTCTTGAATGTAGGCTTTAAAGCCTGTTTCTTCTTTAATATTAGTCTCCCAAATTATTTAAATGGTGTCACACCATCTTTTTCTTGGTCTGTAAATACTTTTTTGTCCATTTGGTGACTTATCTCCTGCTATTCGTACTATTATATCCTCTGCAATTCTACTGATGTGTTCGTTCCACTCCCGTTTTCGTTTTGTCACCCGTCCATTTATTTCTTCTATATTGCACGCTTTTTTTATGTTTTCGCTTCTCTCCCTAACCAACAGACTTTTCCGTTATATTCGTCGAAGTATTTACAGCTCTGTTGTTTCTAGTAGTCGTCTCATTTTAGATGTGTCAATTCTTGTCTTCTGTATGTTAAAATAGATCTAATTGCTGCTTAAAGATTCTTGTTTTTGTGTCTTGTCTTAGGTGTTTGTTTTTCGAGATAGTTTCATTAAAAGATCCTGCCGCTTTGATTGCTTTTAAGCTTTGTTGTCCTACTTCTTTTTCAATATCTCCGTAACTAGTTATTATCTATTACCAGATATCTAAACCTTGCTCCCTGTTTCATCATTTTCCTATTAATTTTGATTTTACACCGTAGTGGGCATTTAGATGTTGTCATACATTTGGTTTTTTTCTGCTGATATTATCATATTATATTTCTTGGCTGTTGCATTAAAGATGTGTGTTAATCTTTGGAGCTCGTCTTTGGCCTCGGCGATTAATGCAGCGTCGTCTGCATAACATAATGTTTGGATTTCTTTGATCCCTATTCTGTAGCCATGACCATTACGTACTGCTTGTACGTCCATTATTATTTCGTCCATTATTATATTAAAGAGAAGTAGGCTTAAGACATCCTGTCTGACTCCGCTTTCTGCTGGTATACACTGTGTTAGTGTTAGATTATTTGAGTATTCGATTATGGAAGTAAATATTTTTGATGGTTTGTATAATATTGATTGGAATGTTTCCTTCATACAGTAGGTGTAAGACGTCTTCGACTTGGATGCGATCGAAAGCCTTTGTTAGGTCTATAAAACATAGATAAACTGGTATATTGTACTCGATGACCATTTTTGTCATTTGTTTTAGTACAAATACGGCGTCTACGCAGCTGTTAAGTTGTTAGTTTATTGATTTTGTTGGTTAGGACGTTTGTGGTAAGTTTTAATGTGGTGTTAAGTAGATTTATACCGTATACCTCATATTGTTAATATATTTATCGTTTTTAATTATACCAATTTCAGGGCTGTCTAGTGTTTGCTCGTATATGCATTTAGGGTAAAAGTTTAAGAGTAATGGGAACATGACATAGCCTTGTTAAACACCTCTTTGTATACAAACGTAGTGCTTTTAAAATATTTTAAGATTGCTTCTTGTTTACAATAAACGTGTTGAATTATGCAGGGGTAATTTTCGTCTATCTTTATTTTTTGTAGTTCATACAAAAATTTTTTATGTTGGACTCTATTAAAACCCTTCTTTTAGTCAATAAATTAAAGATTTACTTTTTCCTGGAGACCCAATTTTTTAATGATAGTTTCAATTGCAATAAAGGACTTTCTAAATTCGAACTGGGGGTCACTTAGTCACATTTTTTTATAAATTCGATTCAATATAATTTTTAAAAATATTTTTAATAAGTTACTCATTAAGTCAATGAATCTAAATTTGACGTATCTACAGGAACTACTAACTAGGAACTAGATTTATTTGGTATTACTTTCAATTTTTATTACCACATTACAAAATTATCAGATATTTTGTTAAAAAAATGTGTTAGTGGTTGTTTTATAATTGTATCATCTATTAGTTTTATTACATCTATTTCTATATCGTCTGGTCCACAAGCTTTCCAATTTAATGCAAATTATATTGCATGCTTCACCTTTACGTTTAGGATTGGAGGTGCTATTATCTTCCATGTCGACGTCTGTTGCAATTCAGTTCAGTCATCCTCAAAGAATTTTTTGATAAATTTCTCCATATTTGAATTTGTTCTCTCCTTTTCACAATTATTTTTTTTTTGTTGTTAGATATAGTGGGTATAGTATGTTTCTTGTTATTATTGAAGGTTTTCTTTTAATTTTTGTAGATGTTGAATTCATCATATTTCTTATATAGGTTTCTATTTCGTCACACATTTTTTGCTTTTTTGATTTTTGAATCTACAGATCTTTGGATTTTTTACATTTTTTTGCTCTCTTCCATGAGTTCGAAAGTACCTTTCGTCATATATATTTTTCGTTTCTTACTTTTCGTATTCTTCATTTTTTTCCTTTTACTCTAACTACAGTATTTGTAATACTATATATATATATATATATATATATATATATATATATATATATATATATATATTATTTGCCATATATTTTCTATTTCTTCGTAATCTATTATGGTTGTTTTTTCAGGCACTCATTAGGTTTGCTTGCTAATTTCTTTTTATTATCTTCGTTCCGAAGATTTCAATATTGCACTTCTTTGGTTGATTTCAGTGTGCTGTTTTTGGGTTTTGTCTAAGATTGATAATGACTGGATTGTGTTCTGATCCTCCTTCTATACTGGGGTAGGTTTTTGCACTCTTTTGCATTTAAATCTATAATTAATTAAAGCAAAACCATTTTTGTTTCTTACAATCTTTTGATCATTGTCTTGAAGTAATTTCCATGTACAGATTGGCCTGGAGGTAGTTTAAACCAGGTGTTTGAGATCATATATTTTTCTTGGCAATATTGTATCAGACGGTCACCCCTGTCATTGCGTGTGACTAATCCGTATTCTTCAGAGATATCAGTTTCTTTTTATTTGGCAATTTTTACATTAAACTCGCCTAGTTTAATGTTAATGTGAAGTCTTGAGACTTTTTGTGATGTCTGTTATTCCTGATTAAAATTCTTTTACTCCATTCTCTTAATTTTTTGCAGGGAGTGCATATTTTTTGTGTCTTCGCTTATGTACGACTCGTTTTCAGCGTGCTAAGGTGAAGAAAAGTCGTTAATTAGGACGACGATAAGAAACACCCCGTGTTTCCTGTACTCTTGTCTTTTCTATAAGTCGTCTTTAGCGTATTGAGCTGGATTCAGACGACAATAACATTGCAATGAGCATAAAATACTTATAAAAGGCGTCAAACATAGAAGACATTTGATCAAAGGCATAAGTATGAAGAGTGCTGAGATTGGAATTAATATTAAATACAGCGAAATATATTGTTAATTCTTATACGAGTTTGTTTATCATGTATGTCATGTACTTATGATCTTACACTAAATCTACCTGATTATCTCGAATAGGGATTGCCGGCCGAGGTTGGCAATCATTATGGCTATTCAGACTTTTGAGACGGCTGCTCTGAAAAGTTCATTTGATGTACATCCGTACCACTCTCTCAGGTTGCGCAGCCATGACAGTTTACGTCTCCCCATGCTTCTTTTTCTTTGGATCTTTTCCTGCATAATCAGTAGGAGCAAGGTGTATTTCTCTCTACAGGTAATATGTCCGAGATATTCTAATTATCTTGTTTTTATTGTATTTAAAATTTCCATTTCTTTAGTTATCCTTCCCGGAACATCTTTGTTTGTGACGTGTTCTGTCCACGATATTTTCAGTATTCTTCTGTACACCCACAGCTCGAATGTTTCCAGTTTTTTTATTATTAAAGTCCAAAATTCCATTCCATAAGATAAAGTCGAAAAAACATTCCACCTCGCCAACCTAACTTTTAGTTCCAGTTGTAAATCCCTGGTACTTAGCACTTTTCTCATTTTGTTGAAATTTGCTCTAGCCTTTTTTATTCTTGGGGAGAGACCAGAGTCTTGTTTAACACCTTTTGTTTGTGTAAAAGCATTAGAGTTCTGATTTTCGATTTCTAAAACAGCTTGATTTTATCTGTAAAACAATTTTACAGCATTTATGTGTACAATATTTACATCTGCTTCTCTCATAGCGATCCATAATTTTTGCAAAGAAAAAAAGTTCAATACTTTACGAAGGTCTAAGAAACTTGCGTGAATTTCCATTTTTCTTGATAACCTATTTTCCGTCAGTTATTTTATTATGAATATGCTATTCATGAAGGATCGCTCAGGTCGAAATCCACTTTACTTTTCGATTTTCGTTGCTTCCTCTTCTAATCGGGCTGATATGACCCGTTCGAAAAGCTTTCCTATTGACGATTTAATGCTTATACACCGATAATTACTGCAGTCTCTCCTATGCTGAGTAAGTGAAATTAAACAAACATTGCTTAAATTATTTACAATTGTATAAAATGTCCTAAAGACAAAACTAGCTAAGCTAAAATTTTACAATATTTTGGATTTTGAACATGTGAGAAACATCACGCTTAAAAAAATAGAGCTTGTACCTTGAATAGAAAATATTTATGCAGCATTCGAATAGCTGTATTGATCAATAACTTCAATAGCAAAATTGACATCTATAACACAAAAAAAAACGTTTATAAATCGATTGAAGATTAAAAATTAATTTTTTTAACAAATGTCTATGTCTTTATTAATTATATATTGTATTTATTATTATATTATTTTATTATATTATAATCGCTTATGTCAACTTTATTGAAAATATAATTTTAAATTTACCGATTGTATACATAACTGATGAATTTAATATAAACTATAAATTGCTGTATGTCAAGCATACAAATATTCTGTTAAATATACTCTCTTTAATGTCAATTGACAAAACTTTAAACCTCATAAATATCAAGTAAAAAATTGTAGGCATCGCAAGCCAAACTTTTCAAAAAGCTATTTTTAAGCTGACGATAAAATTATTGCGCTATCCCCGCATTCCTGATTCCGTAAACATTTGTAACCCATTCTTAAAAATACCGAAACCGGTTACTAAAAATAGTTGACATCCTTCTCATACTTTTACTTAATGTGCTGCCATTGTTCCAAGAATGTCGGTAATTTCTCTAGAGCCAGGAATCTCTGTCACATAAAACAAGGTAATAAAATAGTTGACTAAATTTGGCTATAAGTCCTATTATAGCTAATAGATTTAATTATTTAAGATGTAATTTTTAGAGTAGTTTTATATATGGAAAGAAAAGTTCTTTTATCAATTCTAAGACAAATAAATATTAAAAAATTGAAAAGTCATATTTCAATTTACACTTTACTACGACCAACATGTTTTTTTTTACTTTCTTGCAGCTGCTCTAAATGGTCTAGTAGCAGATAGTGAAAACTACATTCTAGGATCTTAACTCCAGGAAATTATTAGTTCGTCTGTATATCTATTATTCCTGATAGTTATTTGCCAATCTTTATAGATGCAACTTGAATAAAGTAAAGCTTTGATATTATTTGTACATCATTCATAACTAGGTTTTTATATTAAAGTAGCTGTTGAAGGCGATTATGAAGGACTTTGTCAAATGCCTGATTTTAATCGAGAAACATATATAAAGAGTTTGGTTAACATATATCCATCTTTGCTCAAATATATTAAAGGCAAACAAGGCTTCTCTTATACCTATTGCATTTCTGAAGCCATACTGAGTGTTACTAATATCTTGCTCCTGTTTTTTAAAAATCTTTTAATGTATAATCCCTTTCTAAACAAGATTACACACCATACATTTCATAAACTTGAAAAAAACTTAACTGGATAGAGAAAGGCCTGAACATTAACGGTAAAAGATTAACAAATTGGAAATTCGTAGACGACATAGTTATGTTCTCGGACAACCTCAAGGATATATGTACAATACTACATGAACTTCAGTTAGTGTGTGAAAGTGGAGACAACGAAGTAGAGCTGTTGGAAAAATACATATATATTGTTTACGAAATAAAGATCACAAGAGGCAACCAAACATGCAAACTACGAAGAAGAATAAACCTAGCATGGGCAGGGTAGTATGGAAAACACAAAGACATTTTTAAAAGCCATATACCAATTTCTTTAAAACGTAAAACATTTGACCAATGCGTATTGCCTGTGATGACATATGGTGCCAAAATTTTGACATTGAGAGCTACAAGCTCTAAAACGCTTCAAATAGCTCAGAGAAAAATGGAAAGATCAATGCTGAGTATATCGCTTCGTGATTGAGTTAGAAATGAAGTTTTAAGACTAAGAACACGAGTTACCGATGTAATTTCCCAAATTGCCACACTGAAATGGAACTGAGCCAGACACGTCGCCCAAATCAGAAATGCATGGTGGACGAAAAGATTGCTTGAGTGGAGGGCGAGGTTTGACAAAAGAAATAGAGGAAGTCCCCTACACGTTGGACTAATGATCTCAAGAAATTTGATGAAAAGTGCTCAAGACAGAGCACAATGGACAACAATGAGGGAGGCCTATGTCCATCAGTAGACGCAAAGAGGTGGATAATGACGACAATGATAATCTTCTCGAATATCTTTGGATTTTGGCTCATTAAGTTGATGGTTTTGATGGTCACAGCACTTTCTAACGTTCGGCAAAGTTACGAACGTCGACTAAGGCCGGTCGTCCTTTGGATGCGTTTTCGTCCGAAATATTTTCGTCAGAAATCGGAGGAATAATTTCGTCAGATTTCGCATATGTGGTATCGTCCACTATAGACAAGTTTTCGCATTGTACGAAGTCAGTCATATGTAGTAATTTATCAAATAAGCATACTATAATAATTATTAATACTTAATATGGATCATATTCTTTTGGAAAATAGTTACCTTGTTAGACGGCGATTAAAATTAAAAAGAAAAAATTTTGGGTTAATGACATATTAGCAAAACGAAAAGAATTCGGAGAATTTCATCATTTATATGATGATTGAAAAAGGACGAGAAAAAGTTTTTTGATTACTATCGCATGAATCAGGATACATTTAACTATATTTTAGATGCCATAAGAGAACCAATTAAAAAAATGTCGAATTTCCGTGAGACCATTTCACCAGAAGAACGATTGAGTGTGACTCTAAGGTAAGTTATAATAAATACAGTAGTTGCAACATTTCCAATTTTATTATTAAAAAATACAAAGAAAAGAAATACATTGTTTTATGCGCTGAAGTGAGTAATATAGTTCTGAATGGATAACGTCTGTTGAGAGGAAACATCTTCTCTTCTTTCACTTGAATATTGTGAGACCACGGAAGATTCTGTATTTTGCAAAGATGAAGAATGATGTGGTGTTGATATTAAGTCATTACAATAGAATGACGCTCTGGAGGAATCGGTGTCTGTGTAAGACATTGGAGAAGGCAACGGTGTTGATGTAATTGTTTCATTGGAACGATATGATGCTCCGGCGCGTGTCTTGTAGATAATTGCTCCTCATCAAGAAATACTTGCTGCAACTTACTTCTTATTAGCATTTGTCGATTTTGAGGTACAGCCTTTAAAAAGGGCAGGAGACTGAGTAGGAATTGGCGTTCACTGTCACTATCTTCTCTATTTTTATGTTGGCACAATATTTCCAATTTGGCTCTTTCTATTTCGAGGAACTTGTCGTCCATTGAATTTGCCTCGGAATTCCTAGCATATTTTAGACGACTGTTTGTGTTTTTCTTAGTTTGCATAGTTGTACTACTAGGTGTACTGAATGTACTTTTAACCTCATTACCAGATGTGGATGGCTGCTGTATATCTGTATTTACAATTTGCTGTGATGACTCTTGAATGGTTGATTGAGAGTATGCATTGTCTGCATCAGGCTCCAATGTCGATTCTGTTTCGGAATAAGAGTTGTTATTGTCTTCCTTTTGCGGAGATATATTTCCATGCAGTTTACGTCGTTCAACAGTTTTAGATAAAAACAACAGTATTTTATAATATGGCCATTTGGAGGTAACTACCGATTCTGTACCATCTCCAGATTTCTGTTTTTTCGACTTGTTGAATTCCTTCCGGAATGTGTCTCGCAGCCCCCTCCATTTATTTTTTAGTTCATCAACTGAAACAAAAAAAATCGTTACAAATTAATCACGTTTTTTTTTTCATTTCAGGTATTTGGCAACGGGCTCCTCGTTTAAGACATTGGGGTATTCGTTTCGAATATCAGATGTCACGGTGGGTAGAATTGTTCACGAAACGTGTGATGCTATTTGGGACAAGTTGGGTACTGTACATATGCCATTTCCGAAAAATGAAGACATGGAATCTATATCTGAAGGATTTTGGAATAAGTGGAAATTTCCAAACTGTGTTGGTTGCATAGATGGGAAACACATACGCATACAGAATCCAAAGCACTCTGGAAGTATGTATCGAAACTACAAGCAATACTTCTCAATTGTTTTACAAGCTGTGGCTGGACCAAACTACAAATTTATAGCAATTGATGTGGGAGCGTACGGTAAAGAAAGTGATGGTGGTATTTTTTCGCATTCAAATCTTTGCCAAAAGCTTGAAAACGGAGGATTAGGTGTTACAAGACATTGTGCACTGCCGGGAACAAATATTAAAGTACCTCATGTTCTTTTGGGAGATGAAGCTTATCCACTAAAAACTTATTTAATGAGACCTTTTCCAGTATCAAAATTAGGACCTTCAGAAATAATTTTTAATGAGCGTTTGTCTCGAGCAAGACAAGTTGTTGAATGTGCATTCGGAATTATGAGTAGCAAATGGAGATTATTACAAAAATCAATTGAAGTAAATCCCGAATCTGCCGATAAACTTATTAAATGCATATGCCTCTTGCATAACATTATAATTGATAAAGAAGGAGAGCAACAAGTAGCATGTACATTCGAGCAAATCCCTCATCAAACACATTCAAGAACGGGAAGATTTGGAACCTTGGGTGAAAACAGAGGCACCAGTTCAGCTTATGACATCAGGAATAAATTTAAAACTTATTTTTCATCTCAAGAATTGTATAATGCATAATTTAAAATCAATAAAATATTCAAATACATTTTGGATTTCAATGAGCCTTACCCATATATGCCTTTTCTACATTATAAACAACAAAGACAAATATTTTGTTTGTTTGCAAATACATATATCATAGGTACCTGACACCTAAATTTGATTTAACTTACCCTTAGTATTCATTTCAACTGCCACTTCTTGCCACAATTTTCTTTGTATATCTCTCATGTGATATGATTTATCGGTCATATCCCATAGAGGCTTTTTTTCGTAAATTAAAGTAATTAATTTTTCAACATCCATCTCGTTCTGTTACAAATACAAATCGACTATCAATTCGTCATAACAACTGCGAAAAATCCCATTTGTTT